>CABHPP010127301.1:28355-41012 GCA_902168425.1 Peromyscus attwateri
GCTGAGGTTTGATTTTATTAATAAGACTTTTAAGACTCATGCTACATAGTAATAAAAAATAAAATCAAAACATAAATATTGATTTAAACTTTTGCTTTAAAAGTCATATAAACAAAGATAAATCTACTGAAATTTGTTTATATTTCTGAAATAACGATTCAAAGCAGAGATAGAGAGGTATGCTGAAGAAAAGAGAAGCCAAGCCTAAGTGAGAAATCTTGAAAAGACTTCAGGGTTCAATTAATTTTTAAAAAGAAACTTGAAGGATTAAAAATTAGGCCGGGCGTTGGTGGCGCACGCCTTTAATCCCAGCACTCGGGAGGCAGAGGCAGGCGGATCTCTGTGAGTTCGAGGCCAGCCTGGGCTACCAAGTGAGCTCCAGGAAAGGCGCAAAGCTACACAGAGAAACCCTGTCTCGAAAAACCAAAAAAAAAAAAAAAATAAATAAATAAATAAATAAATAAATAAATAAAAATTAGTTAGTTTTGAGGATTATTTTAATGCTCATACTGTATAATATTGGGAATTGGTCCTGATAAGTACCTTGTTAACAAACTTTATTTTGTAAACTATTTACTTTTATTATTGATTTTGACATCGTATATATTTCTTTTCTATGTTATAGAAATGTCTCAAAGACTGTGACTTTGAGACCTCCCAATATGCCTGATCAAGTGTCTCCAAATCCTTGCTCTGAAGTCAGCAGCAGCTGGTGGACAATCCCAGGAATGTGCATGCCCAGACCAATGGATCGCCTCAGTATCACCTGCACTTCTCTCGCCAGGACTTGACTGCATTTGCTCCTAATTATCTGCACTGGTATGCTTAATTAAACTATAAGCGAATTGTTTTTAATTCTCAGATTATATTAGAAGAAAATTGACTCAATGGCAAATTTTCTGCTATTAACAGACTCATGGTCACATGATCACTAAATTAATCAGAAATACTCATCAGTTATCCTGAAAAAGCTGTTAAATTTATTAGTCACTGACAAATGAGTGAAGTAAGGAAATATTTGTTGTAAAAAATTAGTTATTACTGAAGTTTGTGTCATTAAAAGATTCTAATAAAGTCAAGCACAGTGAAAGAATGTTTCCCTAAGATAGTATTTTATTTATAATTGATACCAGGAAATTGGAAAATAAAATAGGTCTATCAATACTATAGTATATCATGTAATTAATTCATCAGTGGAAAAATACATGAAATGAATGTTTTATAAAGGCCATCTGAAAATTCTGGAGAAGTACTGAAGTAGACTGGGGGAAAGCAAGCATTTAATTAAAAAAATAATCTTAATTTTGCCTATCATAACTGAGGCAGATGAATCCAATGTAGATTAGTTTGAACTAGCAGAATATGATTATAAAGTCAGCATTTATTTTACCAAGAAAACATTGATGTTTTTCAGGAATTACAGTGAAGGAGGAGTTATTTTGTAACTGTAATTTTATAATTCCTATTATATATAAATTCTGACTTGATCCAAAGGCTCTGAAGCTAGGAGATGTGAGATAACTGTGGTGTTCACCAGATTTTTTATGAAAGTGCTCTAGAAACTGGATGAATATGTGTAATGTTCTCTAAAATTTAAACCACATAGTCAACTTGAAATGTTATATATGACTAAACACAAATCAAGTGATATGAAACAAAATTGTTCTCAGGTTAGCAAAATTTGACTAGACTATGAATGAATAAATTAATACAACTAGGAAACAAATTTATAATAAAGCTTTGAAAGACATAAGATTAGGAAATGTGTTATAGTTTAGATTTAAATATCATACAAAGGCCCTTTTGCTGAAGGCAAGGTCACAAGTGTGTTGCTTTTGAAAAGGAGTGAAACCTTTAGGAGTTGGGAGCTGGATCACTGGGATCACCCAGTTTAAAGGGATATTGGGGGCCTGGTGTTCTCCCCCTTCCATTGTTTGCTAGATACCAATTTGAGATCCTCCTCCACCATATGGTTCCTCTTTGATGTACTGTCCTGCCAAAGGACTGAACAGTGTGTTTTTATGATTATGCACTGATCCCTCTAAAACTGTGAGCCAAATTCAATCAGCATTTGTAAATGGTTGTCTCTGTTATTTCTAACACAATGACAAAAACAGCAAACGGCACACATGCCAATCCATGGATTTTGCATTGTATATGACAAGAAACAGCAACCGACATTATCTAAATGTGATATTTGTTGACTGTTCTACTGAGGAAATTACTTTCAATGGTTTCAGACCTCTGCATAGTAAATGTCTCTGATTATCTGAACATGCTCAAGTTTAACATTTTCATTTGGTCAAGTACTGTGGTATTGTGTTCCCCAAAATATTGTGTACCTTAATAAACTTATCTGGGGTCAGAGACAGAACAGCCACAATATTAAACATAGAGGTTAGGCAGTGGTAGCACACGCCTTTAATCCTAGCATTCCAGAGGCAGAAATCCATGTGTTCAAGGATACACCCAAGCATGGTGACCCACGCCTTTAATCCCAGAAAGCAAGCCTTTAATCCCAGGGAGTGGTGGTAGAAAGCAGAAAGGTATATAAGGCGTGAGGACCAGAAACTATAGGCATTTGCCCTGGAGAGGCATTTGGCCTGGTTAAGCATTTGACCTGGTTAAGCTTTCAGGCTTCTAGCAGCAGTTCAGCTGAGAGTCATTTGGATATGAGGACATAGAGGCTTGCAGTCTGAGGAAGCAAGACCAGCTGAGGATCCGGCAAGGTGAGATAGCTGGGGCTTGTTCTATTTCTCTGACCTTCCAGCATTTACCCCAATACCTGGCTCAGGTTTGTTTTTATTAATAAGACTTTTAAGATTCATGCTACAAAGTACTTTTGCCCCAATTCTCACCAAAGAACAGAAGTAATTTGTAGTCTTGTTTACCCACATAAGGGATTCTATGCATACTAACTAGGTCCTAAGTACCAACATTAGGGCTTTATCTGCAGTGTCCCCTATGACTTTTATGATAAACCCCAGGGAATTCTATTGCTATCTTCTCCTCACTACTAGAAAATTAAGGTATATCATATTTGGATTCCTCAAAAATAATGGTATCACCATTTTAAAAATCATCCTTTCTGACACAAGGCCTGTAGTTTTAGTTCCTGCAACAAACTGTTTTAAGTAGTTGTAACTAATTAGGAGAAAACAAATCTGCAAAGCATGTAAAATTGCAAGAGATTTTGTTCAATTCGAAGTTAATAGTGTTAATTAATATAGGAAGGGAGGGAGCGTTGTCTTTGCTTACTCTTCAGATGGGGTCTTGCTAGGGAGTGCTGGCTAGCCTGGTACTTTTTCTGTACCCCAAGCTAGCTTCCAAGTGTTGGAATTACAGATGTAAGCCATCATCTTACTAACAGAGAGCTCAGCATCTAGATGAGTTATTCCTAGGTTTATTTATCTTATTCAAAGAGCTCCAAAAGGCGTGGGGGACACAGATTTCTAAGTGACAATGAAACTTCATTCAGAAATAAAGCAATAGTATTGCTCAGAGACTCCGCCAAGGGTAGCAATGGATTACCTGGGTGAATGAGTACTCAGGACCTCAAATAATGGCAGAGGCTTTCTTTATGAGTCTAGAGCAGTGGTGGTTCTTAACTGTCCTAATGCTGCTACTCTATTATTTCCTCATGTTATGGTAACCTCCAACCACAAAATTGTGTTTCTGCTTCATAACTGTAATTTTGCTACTCCTATGAATGTTAATGTAAATATCTGTGTTTTCCAATGGTCTTAGGAAACCTCGGGGGAAGGGCCATTTGACTCCCAAATGGGTGGCGACCCACAACTGGAGACCACTGGTCTAGAGCTAGGAGGTGCAATTGAAGTGTATTTTTTTTTTCTGTTTGGATAGACCACTGTAAATTAAAGTCCCCTTTTATCCTGTTATGTATGCCCTTTGCATAATGTATATCATAAAACCACATCAATGTTTGCTTACAAATAGACATAAAAAGGTACATAGGAGTTTTAACCAAAAAGTTGATTCAGAAGACACAGTTTGCTTTACTGTACATGTTTCCCAAGGCAGTCTACACCAGACCGGTCCTCTATGTTTCATATTTACTTTGTTCTACAATACATTTGGATACAGGGTCCTTGAAGGGGGAGTTCTAAGTCACTAGTGAAATTATTAGGAGAGAAGTATACACACATAACCTGCAGGACATGGTACTGGGCTACTGGGCTATCAAGGACATTAGGTCAAGTATATTTATAACCCAAACCCAGGGGAGCTCCATTTGCCAGGCTATTCTCTGAACTTACTTGCTTAATATATTTTGGTAATTTTGTTTTCCCTGTCATAGTTTGTAGTGGTAAAAAACTGCATCATTGACCACTACATTGTTACTTTCAACTAACAAAATAAAATTTGGTGGTCAACAATAAAATATAACTATAAAGATGACTGTGGAGAGATTAGCTTAAGTTTGTGGTAGATGAGAAACATTGCAAAAAGATGGTACTTTTTACATATGCTAATGCTTTCTCCATCAAGTGAATTTGATACCTGTTTCTCTGATGTGACATAAATAAAATATGGGTAATCAATACATTGCAAAGTAAGTTTAGACTCACAAATATTACATGTAATCTGAAAGAGTTAGTCTGATATAGTAGTGGTTTATAATTACTTTATATGAAATTTAAAAGAGGAAACATTTTAATATTTAAATGTGGTAAATATTTATAAATAAATAAATTGGAACTATTGGATACAATAAATAGCACCCAGGATTGTGAATTAATCACAAAAAGTCATATATGACACAAGGACAATTACCTTATTCATAAGTATATTCCAAATATGCATACATACAAACATTTGCACACTGCATTATATATTATTCATTATAAAAATATTGTAGACCACTCCATGAAGTGAATGAAACTTTATTAAATTTATACATTTACAAAAGCCATTTGATTTATGGTATTATTTAACTCCAGCATTTCTATGATTAACATTTGTCTGGATGACCTTTCAATTGGCAAGAGTAACATATGGAAGTCAACCACTATTACTGTTAGGGTCAATAAGTGACTTTAGCTGTAGTAGGTTTTTTTTTTTTTTATGAATTTGAGTACCCCTGAATTTGGTACAAGCATCTTTAAAATTATAGTATCCTTTTTGTGGATTATTCCTTTAATGAATATGTTGTCTCCTTCCCTATCTCTTCTTATGAGTTTTGGTTTAATGTCTATTTTTTCAGATATTAAAAATACTTGTCCCTGCTTGCTTCTTGGATCCATTTGTTTGGAATAACTTTTTCCATCCTTTTATTGCTTAAAATGACTCAAATCCCACCCCTACTCAGTAAGCAATTATCTACTGATACCTGCTGGGGAAAGAAAAATCAGTTTTCTCCAGTGGAGTGTTTCTGAGTATATCAACTACAATTCAAAGCAGGCCCCATGCCCAGGAGTAGTTGTTATCTATATATTTTTTTTAATTTTATTTTACTTCTTTTACTTATTGGTTGGTTTGATTTCTTATTTTTGTGTTTTTGTTTCGGTTTGAGAAAGAGAACACGAAGTTGGGTGAACAGGAAAGAGGACAGGACCTTGGTGTAAATGCAAAATATAATGCATGAAAAAAATTTTAAAAGGAAAAAATATAAAAGCCAATTCTATTATATTAATCTTCCACACTGAGTTTCCATTTATATTATGATTAAGTGTGGAAAATTTTACAGAAAATTACTCACATTCATGAAAATCAAAAGAAAAAGTCGAGTGAACTAACATTAATCTAATGCTGAAGAAACTTAATGAATCTGAAAAAAAATGGAAATTAAAATAGAGAAGAGGAATTCATGCCAACTAATTTCCAGACCAAATTAATAGTGTAGGCATCTTTAACGGTGGGGTTGGCAAGATTACAAAAATGACATAATTATAAAAGATGCTACAGGTCACACAACCTAAAAAGGTTGGCAGGGGCTGGATTCTACAACAACTAGCAAGAGCCTCTTAAGCATGATAAGTACACCAGGGGAGTGCGACTCATTCTCCTGCTACGATTAGCAGGCATTTTCAATCTCTGCTTAGGAGACAGATATTAAAGTAATCAATCAAGCATAACACATTCACAACTAGTAAAGATTACAAAGAAAAGGATAAACCATACACGGCCAACTTTACGCTCAGTCATCTCGGTCATCATACAGAATTTCACCTATGAGCCACGTTCTCCTTTTTCTGAGATTTTTAGTCTCAGTCGTCTACTTATCCCCCAAATGGCTAGAGACTTCAAGAAGTTGGCCAGTCGTTATTTGCTTCTGAATGAGCAATGATCAATGCAATGAGTGGATTCATAGAACGAAACATAATTTTAACCCAAATAGGCCAAAGTTATAAGAAATTAGCTGTAATAAAAGATTTGATGCTTTACTCTCAAATCCAATCATACGTTAATTAAGTAACAGCTGTCTTTTATATCCCAAACCATAAAATACTTTTAAAATTATAATTTTGATGCTTATCCACAAACAGGATTTCTTTCCATGAGCAGCCAATATATTTTTTATTTTAAAAAAATAGTAAATATTGTCATTTTTGTCCTTGAGAATTCATGATAAAGCTAGTTTGTGAGTAATATATAATGTTTTATTGTTTTGCTGTTATTTTGCTTTTAATCTTTTACTTAGCATCTTTTACATGGTGAATGTGAAGACTTCAAAGTTATTTCTTATGAATAAAGCCGCCCTTAGCTAAGAGTCCGTGTACATTCTGAGCGTCAGCAGTATTTGAGGGTGTCTCAGTAGCCTAGACTTCAGGCTAAATGCAATTGCACTGCCAGTTGACATATAACTCTCTTGGCTCTTATGAAGACACTAGCAGGTCTAGGCATGATGAGCACACTGTATGAGTCCCAGAGCTTGAACAGAGATAGTTGTCAGTATTTAAAAGTGTAAAAGGGAGCATCACAGTGCCTATGGGATGTTAGATTTCTTTTCTAAGGCTGAGAACACATGGCCACACTGCCTGTCTGATTCCCAGGTTATCTGCAGGCCAAAGCTGCACAAGGCAAACTGTCTGGCTATGTCCTGTGCTCAAAGGTGTGGAAGGGTTACTGACTGATTTCAAGGTAGGAACTGAGGGTAGGGAAGCCCAACTATTTTGAAGAGACTTTTGACATCTCAGAGTGGGGTGCCTAGATGAATCTGAGAACAGTTGCCCAGTTGCTTCTCAAGGTCTTAGATGAATGAGTATCAAGACAGTTGGAGTTCAAAAGTATGAGCCAAGAAGGCACTGCATGAGTGACTGTTTCTCCGAGGCAATGTAGATAGATGTAAATCACCACACCCAGCAACTAGGCTTAGGGCCTATGAAGGCTATAGATTTCTCCAACAGCATAGGTGTGAGCTGCCATAACATGAGTGGGAACAACTGAGAGATTTTATTCCCTTCCTGACTGATCAGGCAACTGGAGAGATGGGATAGTTGATGTAGCAAGCTTATTTCTCTTCTTTATTGTATCTTCAGCCTCTGTAATTGCTATATCCACTCCAAGTACAATGAACTGCTTCCCACTCCTTAGGGAAATAACTACTGCTTCTTGTTTGCTGGGCAGCATGTCCTATATGAGTGTAGGGACTCAGTCTACTGGCACCCCAATGTAATGCCTGAAAGTGTTTTATTTTGTTTTTCTTTGCTTTGCTCTTTTGCTTTCAGACAGTAATTCATAATTCTCAATGTTTTTCACAAATAATTGGTTATAAAGACTGGCTCTGATTTTGAATGCTTGACCATTAAGAAAAACAAAACAAGCAAACAAACAAAAACAGAGCAAAACAAAAACAAAAATAAAAAAAGAGGATTGTGAGATAGTTCAGTGGGTGTAGGTACTTGCCACCAAGCTTGATGGCCCCAGTGTGATTCAGGGAACCCACATAGCATGAGAGAGAGACAGAGAGAGACGGAGAGAGAGAGAGAGCACTGATGTGTGCACATGTACTATGACACAAGAATTCCCATACATATACAAATATACATGCACACACATGTGATAAGTAAGCGTAAAAAATAAATATAAAATGGTAGAATACAATTTTTTAAGTAAAACAATATACATGCATAAGTTTATTTAATTTGGGTGAAAACTAGGGAGAAATTTTCCATCTACTTCCATCTTGCCCACAAAGCATCACAGCACATATAAAATATGAAGCAAACACCACATAGAATCATTTTCAGATGTCTTTCAGGTGTCACATTGCAGCCTATGTAGTCTGACAATGTTTGTCCTCATGAACAGCAGTGACCATCAAGGGGAGTGGAATTACCGCACATATGTTCAGAGAAAAAGGAAGTTCCAGCTTGCATTTTCTAGGTTTGATATGCTTGTTGTCACACAAGTGGATGGATGCCCATTGCTACAGCAGCCGAGCAGCCCACGATGTCCAACCAGGGATGGCAGTACAGTAAGGTACAAAGGCCTTCTCTCCGAGGTGAATTTAAGGGGCAGATCGGAGGGGTGTGTGTGTGAAGACTTACTTTAACAATCCATTCTAGTCTTCCTTCATATAAATTGTTTTACTAACTATGTTTTTCAGCTTTGTAGACTCAAACTTTTATATACTCCATGTAAATGTGTGGTACTTTAGTAAGTATAGCGCATATATCAAGATTTTTTTTAGACTTAACTGTTAGTACATTTGGAATCCTAAGGTATAATTCACACAGATCAAGAGATTCAGAGGCATTTACAGCAGCTATCTTCTTTGAAAAAAAAAAAAAAAAACCTCATTGACTTTGAGCCTCAATTTTCTATCTCAAATATTTGTTTTATGCTATAGGACATTTTCTTTCTTTCTTTTTTTTCAAGCACCAGAACAATTTTATTAGGACATTTTCAAATAAATTATTACCAGCACCTCAGTTTCAGAATCACCCAAAATATCTCTGCATTTTCCTATCTTCTTTCTCAAGACAAAAAGAAAATAGCATTACAATCTTATTATATCATTGTTTTTAATCAAATATGATGAAATACTTATGATATTTTCTTCACTTTCTTTATGAATTTCAATCCAAGTTCTCATTCTCATATAAAATTAAGATTAAAGGCAACTGGTTTTTAATTGCTATTATTTTTGTCACTCAAGTTAATTATTTTAGTAAAAAATGAACTAAAGCAAAATTTAAATTTTCTTCAGAGCATTTCTTAAACTGATGTTAAAAGAAAGAAGAGGAATCAATAGCAGGAACAGTGAGTTATGCACTCCAGCTTTTAATCCTTTTAAACATACTTCAGCATTGTACTGTAGCAGCTTTTCTCAATAGGAATCCTGAAGAAGACCTGGATTTTCTGCACAACCACTTCCAGTAGCACTGCACAAAGAAAGGCAGAGACAGTCCGTCACTAGCTTGTAGGTGGGCACTCTTGTACTCTACCTGTTTGCTCTGAACTAAATGCCAATGGTGGACATGCATGCACCGCCACCTCCTAGTCTCCCACACAGCAGTAACCAAGCCCTGACAACAGTGACATCTAGGATAACAGTGGGACTTCAAACATACATTCACATCAAAACCAGCTTCAACTTGTGTTTTGTTTTTTGACATCCTTCTAGGGACACTCATGTAATGCCCATGGCCATAACATCCATACAGAAGATGTCCACGAACAAACCAGGGAATCAAAGAATGTCCCACTTTGTAGGTCGCCAGCATTCTAAGCCTCTAACTTGCCAGTATTTGGTATCTTTTCTCTTCTGTATCTTTCCCTAAACCTCTTTTACAAAAATAAAAAACCCACAATAACAACAACAACAATAACAACAACAAACCTCTTAAACTTCTTCTTATATTCTGCTAAGTCTATTTTATATGATCTATAATTCATCTGTAAAGTCCACTTTCCTTTTTTTTTTTAGATGGTTTGGCCTAAGGGCTCAGACTTCTTGCTATCTAGTTCTTATATATTAACCCATTTCTATTAATCTGTAAGTTGCCACATGGCTTGTGGCTTACTGGTACATTATATCTTGCTTCTCATGGTGGTGACAGATGGCAGTGTCTCCTGACTCAGCCTTCCACTTCCCAGAATTCTCCTCTCTGCTTGTCTTGCCTATACCATACTTTCTGCCTGGCTACTTGCCAATCAGCGTTTTATTTATCAATCAATCACAGCAACACATTTTCACAGCATACAGAAAGACATCCACAGCACTTCCCCTTTTCTTTTTTCAAAAAGGAAGGTTTTTAACTTTAACAATAGTAAAATTACATATAACAAAACAATTATCAAACAAGAAATATAATATCTAATCTATTTGTATTTGGTAAAATTAAAGAAGATAGCCTATATTTGTGAGTCTAAGGTTTCATATCTAACTTATCTTTTATCATAACTAAGGAAATTATAACTATCTAGACTTCAACTACATCAAAGACCCCAGAAGGATATACTATTATGTGAGAAATAGGAGAAAGATGCAAGCAACTTTTGGGAGTCTTGCAAGAGTATACAGAGACAGCTGGCAGACTGGGCAGTCATCCAAAGTTCTTCTGTAATGTAGGGGCATCTGTCTTCAGCCCACAGACCTAGAGTCTCTCAGTTACTTCTCTCTGTGTCCTGTAGAATGTCTGGCAGTTTCCTCTGTGAAGCAGGAACCTGAAGGACCATTTTGCCAAGCAAAGCTCGGTGGTCACCTTCCTATGGGTCCTGCATATCCAGTCGATCAAGCAGTCCAGGCAAGAACAGTTTCTTGCCAAAATGGCTATTTTTGCCAAGAAGATAAACTCCATATAGTGTCTTCGATGCCCATCCTACTCTCTGAAGTAAATCAGTGCTGCCAGGAGCAGACATGTCTCACTGTCCAGAAAGTCTAAATTTTTAAAACATTTTAAATGCCATATTCAGTAGGTCTTTGAAGTGTTTGAAGATTACCTATCTAATTGAATTATATCTATGAATACCTAGAAAACTTAACTAACATGGCTACAAATAGAAGACTAATTATTAATCTCTATTTCTTAATTATCTATTACAATCTAAATTAGTTACATAAACGTAATACCTCAAACAAGAGTAGAAATATACATACAGTATAACAAAATTAACTTTAAATTTGTATCAATAAACTAAAATCCATATCAATGTAAAACTTTTTAAACAAGTTGCTCTTTAAAAGTAAGTTCAACAATCTACTCTTTTGTCATATCATATCTATATCCTATATTTCTTTTTTTATTTTTATTTTATTTTATAATTTAATTTAATTTTACATATCAGCCATGGATTCCCTTGTTCTCCCGCCCCGCCCCCCATTCCCATCTCCTCCAGGGCAAAGACTCCCCTGAGGATTTAGTTCAACTTGGTAGATTCAGTCCAGGCAGGTCCAGTTCCCTCCTCCCAGGCTGAGCCAAGTGTCCCTGCATAAGCCCCAGGTTCCAAACAGCCAGCACATGCACTGAGGACAGGTCCCGGTCCCACTGCCTGGATGCCTCCCAAACAGATCAAGCTAATCAACTGTCTCACTTATCCAGAGGGCCTGATCCAGTTGGGGCCTCCTCAGCTATTGGTTCATAGTTCATGTGTTTCCATTCATTTGGCTATTTGTTCCTGTGCTTTTTCCAACCTTGGTCTCAACAATTCTCACTCATACAAACCCTCCTCTTTCTCGCCAATTGAACTCCTAGAGCTGCACCTGGGGCCTGGCTGTGGATCTCTGCATCCGGTTCCCTCAGTCATTGGATGAGGTTTCTAGCAAGACAATTAGGGTGTTTGGCCATCCTATCACCAGAGTAGGTCAGTTCGGGCTCTCTCTTGACCATTGCCAGTAGTCTATTGTGGAGGTATCTTTGTGGATTTCTGTGGACCTCTCTAGCACTTTGCTTCTTCCTATTCTCATGTGGTCTTCATTTATCATGGTCACTTACTCCTTGTTCTCCCTCTCTGTTCTTGATCCAGTTGGGATCTACCGCTCCCCTAAGCTCTCTTTCCCTCAACCCTTGCCCTTCATTACCCCCACTCACGTCCAGGTTGTTCATGTAGATCTCATCCATTTCTCTGCCATTGGGCGATCCCTGTGTCTTTCTTGGGGTCCTGTTTTCTAGGTAGCCTCCCTGAAGTTGTGAGTAGCAGTCTAGTCATCTTTGTTTTACAGCTAGGATCCTCCTATGAGTGAGTACATACCATGTTTGTCTTTCTGAGTCTGGGTTACCTTACTCAGGATGATTTTTTTCTAGATCCATCCATTTGCCTGCAAACCTCATGATGTCATTGTTTTTCTCTGCTGAGTAGTATTCCATTGTGTATATGTACCACATTTTATTTATCCATTCTTCAGTTGAAGGGCATCTAGGTTGTTTCCATGTTCTGGCTATTACAAACAATGCTGATATGAACATAGCTGGTGAGGTGGCTCAGCCGTTAAAGGCTAGGCTCACAATCACTTTCCTTTTAGGTGCTGACAAATTGGATATTTGAGCTACATGATTTTGAGGAACTCTTGGAAGCTAAATAAATTTGTTTGCATGTAAATACATACGTTATTTCATACACATGCACACATGTGCAGACATGCATACACATACAAATGTACAGACACAGCTAGATCTTGATTCTGAAAACTTGAGTTCAATCTTTGGAGCTCAGGTGAAAAGCCAGGTACACATCTGTAATTCCTGACCTCTA
>CABHPP010127302.1:0-46675 GCA_902168425.1 Peromyscus attwateri
AGAGGAGATGGTGCAGGGGCCCTAGGATAGGGTCGACTGGGAGAAGAGCAGGGTGAAGGGCTGGAGCATCCAATTACTCTGGTCTTCCAAGCAGGAATCTGCCATGTTTCCTCAGAGAAAGCCAGCTTGGAATGTTAATGGCTTTCAAGGTCTTGAGATGTTTTTCGTTTTACAATTAGACCTTTTCTGGGGTTGAAACTGGCTTTAAATGCTTTTGTGAGAGTTCCCAAAGATAGGGATGTTTCCTAGTGGAGAACCAAGAATTCTTGAATTTGTGAACCTTGCTTTCTCCTTTCTTTTCCTCTTTCTTCTTTCTCTTCCTCCCCGCTTCTCCTCTTCTTTTTCCTTCTGTGTTACTGGGGAACCCAGTGCCTTATCTGTGCCAGGCACCTGCTCTCCCATTGAACTGCTTCTCCAGCCTGACCCCTCTCTTCTCTTGGGGAGGGCTTGGCTGGTGGACTCTTCACCACCTGCCAGAAGAGATGGAAGGAGGCTGAAGCTCTTGGTCCTACTGTGTGCTGTTGTCTCTACTGTGTGCTGGGCCTTCTGCACGCTTGGTCTCGGAGGTTGCCCGTGAGGGTGCCCCTGACCAGCACTCTTGTGTCCATTGGTGCTCTGTTATTTCAGGTGCTCTGTGTTTTGGGGGAGGGTCAGAATGTCCTCAACCATTGTTTTTTTTTCTGCATTTTCTCATACTTTCTATTTGTGGAATACTACAGTTTTATGAGATGTTCTAGTTCCTTCTGTTCTGGCCTGGCTCCCACTGATGTTTTACATTCTTGTTTGTTTTGAATGATAGTAAGTGAGTAACGATCCTGAACTCCATGAGCCCAGGAGTGGGGCATTTCTCAAGCTGTGGCTGCATGGACTTTTGGAAGCTGCTGACTCACTGAGCACTCAGGAAGCTGCCTTTGTGAAAGGGAGTGGAGGGCTGAGGGCAAAGGACTCTTACCTGGTCTGGGAAGACAGAGCCTGTGAGCTGGATGTTGGTCTTGCCTACATGGGGAGGCTACACCTCTAAGCTGGGGGGGGGGGGGTTGTCTTGACAGATCCTGAGTGTAGGGAAACTCCATTTATTTGGACTTTAATACTCTAACTTGGTATTTGGGGCACTGACTTGTGATTTTTCTAGGGAAAAAGCATTTGGGAGGGTCTTCCCATACCGTGTGTGTGTGTGTGTGTGTGTGTGTGTGTGTGTGTGTGTACATGTAGATGCATTTGGAGGTTAGAAGTCAGCCATAGGTGTCATTCTGTCCATCTTAGTTTTTGAAGCAGAGTTTCTCATTCATCTGGAGCTTTGTGATTAGATGAGGTGGCTGGCCAGGGAGCCCCAGGAGTGTGTCCTCACCCCCAGCTCTGAGATGACAAGCATGTGCCACCATGTTCAGATTTTTATGTGAGTGCTGGGGATTGAACCCAGGTCCTCATGCTTGGGTAGCAAACCGTTTACTTGGTGAGCTGTCTACCCAGCACCCTGCATCTCCTAAGGACTACATTCTCTTTTCGCCCAGCTCTGAAGGCCTCTCTGGCCACCTGTGGTGACTGGAAGCATTGTCATCCAAGTGGACACAGGAGTGAGTGCTGCTCCAAGGTGATAAAACCCAAGATTCTACAGAACGGACATGACTCTGACTTCTGCCTAATTCAGATTTCCTTCTGGTGAAGTGAAACTCCAGGGAGGAAGGCCAAAGCGGAGCTCCAGGGTGACCGGCAGAGCTCCAGGGTGACCAGCGTTTCCTTCTCTGGAGAGTGGGGAGGGTGATGGTACCTCCAGTCAGAATGCTGGGAGATTTGCTGAGCTCAGTCACATGACTTGGTAACAGTGCCAGGCATGAACTAAGTGACCAGGAAAGGCTACTTTTGGTGATTTGGTGATTTGGTGATGGGTGGGTACCTTGCTGCTGCCTGCAGGATCTGACTGGTGTTTTGCGTGGAAAGAAAGCAGGGACAGTGGGAGGATCTGTTTCAGAGCCTGCTAGGAAAAGAAGAGAAAGCTGACATTTACGGACTCCAGATACGTAGCAGGCAGACGTCATCATTGTTTCATTCTTTAGTAAATAATAAAGAGGGGACCACGTGGGTGTGTGATAATAAAGCACAGTGTTTTGTCTTTATCAGAGCTTGGATTAAATGGAGATTCTTTCCAAGCAAGGTGAGTCTTGCTCCACTCCACACTCCTACCTCCCAGGCCACCAGGGCTCCACCCAACAGACCACCTGCCATGGTACTCTGGGGAAAACATCTCATTAAATAACTTACTGGGAATCTCATGGGGTGCTGTGATCCAGGCCAGGTCATGCTCCACAGGATGAGGAGGGACTATTCCTCATCTAGGCTCTGGGGTCCTGGAGAGGAATGTGGCAGCTGCCAGCCCCCAGGCCCTCAACCAGAAGGGGCTGCATCAGGTGGCCCCGGTAAAGGTCTGTGGTCTTTCTGGGTCTTGTTTCCGTTCCATGTAAAATGCAGACAGCATGCTCACCTTGCAGGGCAGTAGAAGGGTTAGGAATGACACCTGAGTGGCGGCATGGTGCCTGGTGCACAGTGGCGCCGCCGGCTGTCCTGGGGAGTGGCTCACCCTGGTAATGAGGCATTGCTGATGCAGTCAGCTCAGATGAGGTCGGGGGAGTGGGTGAGGCCCTGTCCTGGTTTGGGTCTCAGGCAGTGATGCTGCTCTGGGAGGCGGCCTCGCTGGAGGAAGTGGGTCACTAGGGGCAGACCTCTGTTTGAGTCTCACTTCCTGCTCTGCCAGTATGCGGGGAGATGAGAAGTCTCCATTGCACTCTCCCACTGTCCCAAGGCTTCCTGCTGTCATGCCTCCTTTGCTATGATGGACAAGTATCACCTCAAATAGTGAACAAAACCAAAAGCCCTTCTTCTCCCTATGCCGACATATATATACACACATACATACACATACACATACACACATATATATACATGCATACATATACACACATATGCACACATGTGTATATACACCTGCACACATACATATATACAGACACACATCCACATATGTATATATCCATATGCACTTACACACATACATAAACACATATGCATACAGAACACTGCATGAAGATGAAGGCAGAGGCTGGAGTGGTGTCTCTACAAGACAAGGAATGTCAAAGCTTGCACATAACCCTGGAAGCCAGGAGAGAGGGCTGGGCGAGATCCTCCCTCCTAGTCCTTAGGCAGAACAGCTCTGCTGTCCCCTTCGTGCAGACTGAAGCCGCTGCGCTGGGACGGAGCGTCTTCTGCGGCAGCCATCTGCTTGCAGCGCCTTGCAGTGGTTCTGGTAGTGAGCACAGCCTGGAGCTGCTGCAGTCAGGTCTCGGGTGTCCCAGGTCCATGTGCAGGAGGCTTGGGACCAAGGAAGTGCTATTTGGAGGTGGAATCTTTAGTAGATGGGGCTTAGTGTGTATGTGGATTAGATCAGTGGGAGGTACCCCGAAAAGGGGATTATGGGGCCCTGGCCTCTGTCTCTCCTTTGGTTCTTGGCTTATGATGGGATGGGGTCCATGTACACCAGCCACAATGGGCTGGTCCTTGATGAGCCCAAAACAAACAGGGCAATCTGGCATGACTTGGATCCTTCAACCGTGAGAGCAAGAATGGCCTCTTTCTCTAACCAGGTTACAGTTCCGGGGTTTGCCATAGCGACAGGAAGCTGACGTTGCAGGACTCATTCTCAGCTTCAGTTGTCCTCACACTCTTTCCTTTTGTGTCTTCCTGGTGACCACCCACCTCCAGAGCCACCTCCTAGAGAGGAGCACAAAGACACATCTATTGGACAGAACCAGAATGACTGGGCACTGGGGCTGCAGCCATGGTCCCCTTCTGCGACTAAACTCCCACCAGGCTGAGGCCCTCACTCCTTCCTCCATTCCCAAACCCATCCTCTGCTCATCCTTGCCTACATCCTGTCTCCACATCCTTTGGCACCATGGGTCTTAGAGATGACAATTCCCACTGACCAGGATGCCCGGCCTGGTGAAGGAGTCACTGGGGTGGGAACAGCGGCTGCAAACTGCTGTCTTAGCTGTTGGTCCACAGAAGAGCCATAATGTGCAGGAGCAGCCTGGAGCAGGCTAGGTTCCCATGTGACCAGGGAGGAGGTGTGTGGCCAAGCAATAGTTGAGAGTGCAGAGCGGGAACCAAGATGGTGGTGCTGTGATGGACGTCATATTCTCTGGATGTAGGGGCGAAGCACATTTTCCATTCCTCCTTTCTGCATCTCGCTGTGCTCCCCGATTCTCTTCTTCTTTGCCGGATGCTTATGGAGCCAGCCTTATGCTGAGCCCCCGCCGAGTCCTCCCATTCATCTAATCTGGTGCCCAATGTGTGATTTAGGGGTGTTGTGTGCCCTCCACAGAAGCAGGGCAGTGGTGAGAGGAGGGAGAGAGGAGGGGATCCTGGCACTTGATCTGCTCAAATGCACCTTAAGAGCACACCCCTCCCCAGCACTGAAGGTATCAGCTGGGTCCTGCCTACAGTTATGTCAAACAAAGTGTGCTGGGGAGTGCCAACTCTCCCTTTGTGCTGTGACACCGAGAGCTGCCAAAAGATATTAAAAAGCTTGCACGAGCTAGGTGATGGCAGCTGTAACTGTCTAAGTTATTGCCTGACAGCTGCAGCACTGCTTCACTGCTGGCCTTTATAGTTGCTTCTGCGTTCATCCGCTCTTTCTCTAGCAACCACTGCACCAGCCTGCAGTGGCTGAGTTGCCTGCCCAGCCCCCTGTGCCTGCAGGCGGGGAGACTCCCAGCAAGCCCTCTCATGGAGAGACACCACGAGCAGATTCTGGGAGAACTTGTATTTCTCTTGGCCGGTCCCCAAGACTGGTTTTGCCTTGGTCAGCTCCGAGTCCGAGGAACCTTGGACAAGAGCACGGTGCAGAGGCGAGGCGAGGCGCACGCCCAAGCACACGCACCAAATGCAGCTTTTTGTGTGTGTGTGTGTTTGTGCGTGTTGGCTCCAAGTGAGCTAGAACAATATCGCCAGCTCTGAGCCCTGCCAGTTCTACATCTGCTCCCTAAAACCTCCAGCAAATAAGAATTCGGTGGGGTTGTTTAACCAACACTTACAATATAGACACTTCTCAGCTCTCTCCCCCTGGGCTGCCCAGGCTCAGGGATCTGGATGCTGGTGGCAAGGGTTGAGAGATAAGGGGCTAATGATCCCAGTGGGCATCTGTCTCCGAAGCTCCTTCCCTGGCACGTTGATCTGGGGCATAAAACACATTTCATTGTCATGGGCTTCGGGGAAGGTGTCTGCAGTGCAAGCTGGGTTTTTGTATTCCTCTGTCGAGTTCAGTCTTTTCAGCTGTCTGTTAAATAATTCACACAGCTCATGAAAGTAGTATTTTTGGGATGCAGGTTCCACTCCCTTCACTCTCTGTTTTCTCTTTCCCTTCTCTTCTCTTTTTTGAAGGGCTTTTGGGAGAAGTTGGCAGGCTCGGCCTAGGTGGGCTAATAAAACCTCTTCCACTTCTGCAGGTCACCAGAGCAGGGTCGGAGGGCAGGAAGTCTTGCTGACGGCCTTCGAAGCTGTCAAGGTCATTCCTAAGATTTTAGATTGTTTTCTGTTAGAGTCCAGTCCTCACAATCTTTGTTGTGTATTATGTCTGGGCGCAACCATTTCCGCCTAGGAGGCCTGTCCTTGCAATATCCTCAAGAACCTGCCGGCTCTGGGGCCTGGGGCTGTGTTCCTGGTAGGCAGGTGGGGGATGGAGTGGAAGGCATCCTGGCGGGAGGTGGGGGCTTTGCATTTGTAACCTCCCAACACTGGTCAAAACAATTCAATTACACTTGGGGACTGTCAATGCCAAGCAAGGCTTTTTTTTCTGTGGAGTAAGCCCCACCCCTCTGGCAGGTCCCCACTGGTAAGTGTTACAGTTTGAACCTGCTCCCCCACCAACTCCCCATGGAGGCAATGTTGGGAAGGGCAGCCTTTATGGTTAAGGTGATATGGTTAAGAGGGGGTAATGTCCTCAGAGGACGGGGCTCATTTTCTCAGAGTTGGTTTAGTTGCCTCCAGGGAGCAGGTTGATCTGAAGCAAGGCTGGACTTTGTCTCATGTGCACAGGTACCAGTGCCTGCTTTCGGTGGGTGAGGCAGCATGAGGTCCCATGGGGAAGCTAAGAAGATGCCAGGGTCACATGACCAGACCAAGCTTCCCAGATGGTGAGCTGTGGTAACCTTCTATTCTTTATAAGTCAGCTGGCCTCAGCTGCTCTATGACAGCAGCAGGAAGTGATAACATCGGATAAGACATCCTGCTGAGCACCGGCTTCTGCTCTGCCTCCCTTCCTAACCACCAGCTACGCTAAATGTCTGCTCACCTTGCCCACTGCTGATGCCCAGCACCTGTATTAAAACAGTTGCTTATGATGTTCCATATCAAGAGAGAGATCTCTAGGGCTCTTCTCGTTCTCAGCCCTAGGGGCTCTTGGAGAATTGTATTCCTGGGGCTGTGTTCTCTGTGAGTTCTTATCCTTGCAAGGCAAGCCTTATATGACCACATGCATGTAGGCTGTGTGGGTGGGGTAAGAATTCCTAGCCCCTGTTAATGAACCTATACCCTCAAAAGTTATTGGGGAAGAGTTTGGACCAAATGTCCCTCTCCTGCCCAGTTCGTTTGCTGAAGCCCAAACTCTCATTAAGGTTTACTTTCTCTAAGGAAGTAACAGCACTGGGATGGGGGTGGGGTGATATCACCCTGATTGGATTCAGAACCATTAAGCAATGTCTGGGTGTGCCTATGACCACGATTCCAAAAAGACTTAACTGAGTCAGAAAGACCCATCCCAAGGAGGACAGGAGCTGAGCACCAGCATCGTCTCTCTCTGCTTCCTACTGTGGATGCAATGTGACAGTGACCTCACCTTGGAGATCCGGAAGCAGAGAGAAGACAGGAAGTGAGCCAGGCAATAAGCCTCAAGGCCCACCCCTATTGCCCCACTTCTTCCAGCTAGACTGTCAATCAAAGGCTCTGAAACCTTCCAACAGTGCCACCAGCTGGGCATCAATCATCCAAACCAGGAGCCCGTGGGGGACATTTTTTACACCCGAACAGTAGCAGAGTTGGGAGGAGTGGTGTCGGACCTGCACTTTTCCCTCTGCATGGCACCTGCCCAGCTCTTCCCTCTTCGCTTGCCCCCGGGGCCTGGCCTCTTCACTCTGTCCACCCCGTTCTAAGGCGAGGCTGCGCTGACTTCCCGCCCGCAGCTGTGCACTCACTCTCTCTCAGTCTGTACAGTGATCCACAGGGCTGGATGCCTTCTCCTGAGAGGACAGTGGAGCACAGCGCAGGCTGTGCAAGGCCACACAGGAATGGAATATGGCAGGGATTAACCTGGGCAAGTGATTCTGCGCTTACACCTGAGCCACGTTTGTCTTACTGCCTGGGAGGGGCATAAAGAGAGGGTCCAGATCCAGATCCCTTATTGTAGGGCTGAGGTTGAGCTGGTTCTATCCAGTTTCCAGTTTCACAACTGTGTTGCTCTGCTTCAGAGGCAGGATTGTGAGGGGATCCAATCCACTGGCACAAACAGTTCTCATGTAGCCCATGCTGGCCACAAACTCTTTATGGTAGCTTTTAGGCTAGCCTCTGGATTCTCATACCTTCATCCCCTTGTGCTGGGATTAAAGATGTGCCTTACTATACCCAGTTCATGCAGTGCTGGGGGTTGACATGGGTTTGTGTATGCCAGACAGACACTCTGTCAACTGAGTATCCAGCACCTGAAACAGTAATATTAAAAGCAGAACAGGAGCAAGCATTATAGATGAGTCAACACAGGAGTGCATCATGTGTGTGTGCGTGTGCATGTGTGTGTGTGGTGTACATGTGTGTGTGTGTGTGTGTGTGTGTGTGTGTGTGTGTTTTGGTCCTTGTAGGTGGGGCTGGTAGGAGAAAGGAGGACTCGGGAAAGCAGCTGCTCGATTTGGGAGCTGAGTGTTCTCTCTAGGGCATGAGGAAACGGGATGTTCTCATTTTCAGTTTGTAGATGAGGAGGCAGATACACAGAGAGGCTAAGATACTTACCCAGGGCTGCTCAATGACTAAGTGACAAAAATCAAGATTTAAAACCAGGTGGTTTGATGACTGTGCCCATCTTCCCATCCTCTTTTAGCCATCACAGCACACTGTCCTCAATGACTAAATTGTAGGGCTTGATCACATGGTCCTGTCTTGTAGACAAAGTCAAGAACACAGAATTGTATTCCTTACGACTTGGCAGAGTGGGGTCACATGTATCTTCTGCTTTTTAGGTCTGGCACTTTCTGCCTTAGAGGCTCAAAGCTGATGAATAGACAGTAGCTCAGTGTGGTGGCCCATACCTGTGGTTCCAGCACTCAGGAGGCTGAGGCAGGAGGACTGCAAGTTCCAGGCTAGCTGGAGTGGCACATTCACTACAAACTAAATATGTGGTCAACAATAAATCTCCACAGTTCAGGTGCCCGGGGTGACTCACCCTCAGACACTGCAGGGCTCTGTGTGGGATGGAAAGCCATGCATGCTGCTGTTCACAGGGCCTGAGCTCAGTTGTGGGCATTTCAGCCAGACAAGGTGGTTCTGTGTGGGGCTGCTGGCATTCAGATCCATTCAATCATCTGCCGGCTAACTGTGGCCCAGTTACCAATCTGTATGTCTGGTTTCTGGTCCGCGTGCCTTCCTTGAAGGGCTCCGGGTGGCTCCGGATGAGGATGCATGAGCTGGACAGGGTACATGGTGGCTGCTGGCTCTATTCTGGCCACTGTTTGTACTTCAGTGGCAGTGGCTGTCCTGAGGTTGTAGTTGGTTAGTCAGCATGGTGTGAGGGCTGGAAATGATGACATGAACCCACATGCCATCACTGTTGGCAGGTGTTGGAGTACTTGGTGGGACTCGGAATGCAGTGGGGCCAACCCTCTTGGACTCCGTTGGTGGCTCCTAGGGGCTGAGGCCTTAGCACTGCCACATGTGAGGTCTGAGCCAGCCTGGTCTGGCTTGTCACCTCACCTCAGCTTCCTAAGGGCATTGGGGTGTTCATTTTCTCTGTTGCTGGTTGTCACTACCTGCTCTGTTTGCTTTTCTAAAATCATTACCATAGACAAGCTCAGTCATGAGCTGTTTTTTCTGTCTCTTTTTGTTCATTTGCTCCCACAGATATCATGAAGAGAAGGGATCCAAGGGCGGAGGCTCAGCTCTTCCATATTCTCTTCATCTCGTTATTTCTGTCAACACCAGCTTACCCTTGCTACAAGACTGAGAATATAGCGTGGACAGGTGGGGCGCAGTTTGGAAGGAGCCTTGTCTCAGGAGGGAAAAATATTAGACAAGCATGAAGAAGGCCACTGGCTGCTTAATCACACCATCTCGTTCACCTCAGTCGGCCCTGTACGTCCTCCCCGCTTCTGCTTGAAGAGTCTTCGGGCCTTTTCCACTGCCAGGGTTAGCAGAGGTCCTAGACTTCAGTTTTCCATTTATGATCTGATGTAGATCAGCTGGGGAAGTGCTCTGTAAAACTCCCACCCCCAAGATGTACCTCAGACTCCTCTATTCGAGTGACCCTGGTGGCTCTAAGTCACTTCCTCTGCCTTCTCAGGGACCCCACTTTGCACATGAAATTTGTTCAATGAGTGTGATCCATAATGAGCCCACTGTGTGCCGAGCCTAGTATGTGCTGAGCCCACTGTGTGCCAGGCATTGCTTCTGGTCTGGGAATCAAAAGCTTCCATTAAAGGACTTCATACTCTTTTTTTTTTTCCCCCTGAAAAGATGAATATAGGCTGATTTGGGTTCATCTGATTACCAAATGTAGCAAGAGACTTTAGTTTTTAAACGAAACACCCAGTTCCTATCCGAGCTTCTACGCACTGAGTGCCTTAGAGCGGGGTATAGCTGGTGTAGGGAAGCTGAATTAGGAAGGAAACAGTGTGATTTTTGAACAGACGCAATGTGGATGGCTTTCAACCGAATGCCTGGGCCTGTACAGATGAGATGGTTGAGACCATGGGGTAGGTCCCGGGTGCTTCTGGTGGCTGAGCTGGCCAGTGGCAGGGCCCTGGCCCATTGTCCTTTGCTCCTAACTATGTGCCCTGCTCATTAGCCAGCAGCCCAGCTTTCTGACTGTCTGCAGTTTATCCGTTTTACGCTCCCGTCTTTCACATAAGGAATCGACCATAATATCACACTGCCATCAAATGAGGGTAGAACTTCTTATTCTCAGGCCAAGTTGCACAATACTCCCACCAAGTGCTTGTTCTCCTGGGCCCAATGTTGGGCACCATTCTTGCTCAGGGAGCTTCTGTGCGGGATTTCAATCCTGCCGAGACATTTGGCTACTTGTATTCACTCATCTCCAAGAGTGTGTGTGACACAGACAGACCGTGCTATCTCATGCCCAGAAACCCCACTAAAGGAGCAAGGACAGATGCAGCCACCACTGCCCTTGGTGGGGGAGGCCATCGAACAGAAGGCCACGAGAGCGGGCCATGGCACACGCAGCCCATTGTCCCTGCTGTGGTGCCGCTGGGCCTGTCGGTGACTGTTCTCCAGGGCTGCTGGGCTAGAGGCACGTGAGGTGCCCACGGTGCATGGGCACGTGGCCCTGGAGGCTGCCTTGCCAACAGTGACTACCCAGCGGGAAAGCAGGAAGGCAGGAAAGAACTTCACTCATTCTCCAGGAATTCCCCCATCTATTTTGAGTAGCCTAGTGATGACTTGGGGACTTTCCTGCAGACGACTCCCCGAGATCTTCACCCAGATGAGAGGTGGGCTTGTGTCCATCTCTGTTCCCTGCCCCTCAAGCTCCCCTCATCCATAGTACATGCATTCAAAAACAGGAAAGGTGGTGGGTAATTCTGGAAGGTCTCATGGCCTGGATCGCTGAGTGACCACCATCCCGAGCAGGTACCAAGTGGACCAGAGAAGGCCTTAATAGAGAGCATGTCTGTGGGCATCTCATGTCCTTTCAGATGAAGACTGAGCACATGGTTGGTGTGAACTCTGTGAGGACCCAGGTGACTGGAGCCCTCTGTTGAGCTCTGCTCAGGCCAAAGGGTGAATGGAGGGATAGTGGGGTGATGAGAAACTTGAAGACAGCCCTGCAAACAATGGCCACTGAATGCCAAAGCTGGTAGGCAATGGTTCTTAATGTTTGAATGGAGGTGGTTGGAGCTAGCCTTCTTTCTTTCTTTCTTTCTTTTCTCCTCCCCCCACCCCCAGTCACTGTTGCCAAGAAAACAAGGAGTTAGCTGTTTTAAGCATTTACAAATGGTAATGTCCCAACAGCTGGTCTCAGTCCAACTGAGCTATTGTAAGCGTATTAAAAAGACAGGCCAGAGTTGGAGATGTACTGCCAACCTCCCTTGCAGAGTTGGGGAACATTTTACTTGGAAAAAAAGGTCTTATGTTCCTGCAGAGATCGACAGGACGGTTCTCCTGTGGAGTCAGCGCCTCGCTTGGCAGAGCAGGCGGCACGGGCAGGCGAGCCAAATGCTTCGGTGACTGGGAAGCGTGGAGTCTGCGGGCTTGCGCTGGATTCATCAGCACAGCCATGCAGCCTCCCTGCCCGTGTCAGGAGGCTCACATGCACGTGTGTAGAGCTGCGGCTGTCGTGTGTGTCCGAGCCTGGGAGCAGCAGCTGCTGGCCCGGCCGCAGGGATGTCGGGCTACCGGTCTATCTGCTCCGGCTTCCTGGCTTTCCATTCACCACGCCCTCCTCTCCTTTCTACTCAGACCAAGAAAAGGAAAATGGCAATCTAAGGACAACACCATCTCCCTTCTTCTTGTCTCCACGCACTGCTTCAGAGCAGCAGGCAGAGAGAGGCACCCCAGCTCAACCCTCGATCTGGGGTGTTCTTCAGTTGTTCATCCTAGGAAATTGTACTAGCCGGAGCCCGCTTCTTCACTGAAGGCAATTACCGGCGGGGCCCTGCGTTTATGGACGAGGCCTGGTGGAAAGTAATAGAAAATGATTATTTTTTGTTCTGAAGGCCATCTTTATTAGTAGTGCAGCGGGGACGTCAGCTGCCTCTCTGAATGGCAATGCAGTGTTTTGCTTTCCCCCGCAAGATAAACGATCTTATTTGTTGATGTTTGGTGCTTGAGATGACATTTATGTGAAATAAAAGAGACCAAATTAATAATAAAAAAAATGATTAGCTAGACACAAATGAAAAATGTACATCCCCCCACCCTAGTTAAGTTGTTTGTATTTACATGCTATTCACAAATAATGGCAAGATGCCCAATAGTTGGATGGTGAGGGGTTTTTTTTTCTTTTACAATCATATGGCTTGATGCTGTTCTCCAGATCTTGTCTGAAAGCAGCTATTTGAAATAAAAATGTTTGCATCCGCTTCCTCGTTAATCCTTCCTCTGTAATACAACCTGCTGCAGGGAAATAGCCGAGCAGATGCACCAATGAACATTGACAGGGTGGACACTCGTCCCTGGCTATAAAAGCCGCTCGTCGTGCGGCAGCGAGAGAAGCTTTTGGATGGAAAATATGGCAAATGATGGCAACAATCATCGGGCTAAGAGTTTGCTATTTGGAGAACTCTGGTGGGGTATCGCTCCGCTCGTAACGGCTGGAGGAGCACTCCTGGGTTTAGAGCACGCTGGGGAGCACGTCTGTCAGCTCTGCCTTAGGCTGGTCTTCACTATTCGGTTCTTCTACCCATCTGCTTCCTCACTGGGCTGGAATTTTCTAGATATAAACAGCACTTTGCAAAGAATCTGCGGACCTAGTATTTGGTGGGGTGGGGGGTCACGACCATCATTTGCTTATAGATAATGCATCTTGCCTCTGGTAATGGCAGGCTCATGGCAGTGCCATGTTGCCTTTGGTTCATCTTTTACAACCCAATGCAGTGTGTCCTGAAGTAGAGACATTAGGGTACACTGTGTGATTAGGGCTTATTGTGTGAGCACGATTCTGTATTGCACAGACAACTTGAGGTTGAAGGTTTGGGTGCACTTTTTGGGAGATACCAACTTACATCACTCTACAGTTTAATTTTTCTTTTTCCAATTGTCTCTGACCTTTTTTCTTCATTAACTCCTAAATTCAATGGAATTTGAAGTCATGTGTAGATTCAGTCCTTTTGTGTGCATTTATTGAACATCATTTGTTTACAATCTGAGTTTAATAAAGAGTCAGGAAAGGCAAACACATTGTCTTTTTACACCTGGCCAGCTCACATGCCTCATGATGGAGTCTGACTTGGCACAATCACATACACATAACAAACCAGAGCCATGCACACAGGTGAGTGGGTGAGGTGTGGGATGAGGACACAGCTCTGGGAGGGATGCTCACTGTGACTGAGTCCTCTCTCAGAGGGACCTGTCACACACTGATGAAGGAATTGAGTTGGCAGAGGAGATGGGAGAACATTTCTTGCGCAGTGCCAGACTTTCAGAAACCAGCCCCCTGTATAGCTTGATTGACACAATGGAATCTTGTTTTGGTCAGACTGGATGAACGCCACCAGCCTGTCTAGCAGCACTCAGATAAGACTAGTAGTAAAAAGCAGAGGACACGCAGCACGAGGCTCTGCAGCTCCTCACCAAGTGTCTTTGGCTTTTCTCTCTTTGTGCCTTGGGTTTCCGATCTGTGAATCAGGTAGTATCAGTGCTTACTGCCTAACGCCGTGCTGATGAAATGACGTGCCTCAGCACGATACCTACCACCAAGTCCACACAGTACAAGTGTCCACAACAAAGTGTTTTAGTCTGGGTGGCTTCTGCATTGTTTTCCTTTCTATTCTTGTCTAAGATACAAGGCCAAGTGTGTGTTAATAATTCTACTCAGGATCACTTGTGACAAGGAAGATTCTGATCTTTCCTTAAAAAGGAGGTCAGAGGCAGGAAGCTGGGCTCCATGACCCCTCAGAGTCACTTATAGTAACTTGGCTCTTTTTTAAAGTTGTTCTACAAAGTAAGGGTTTCATGATGGCATTTACACACACACACACACACACACACACAATGTTCTTTGCTCTTATCATCTCCCTCCCATTGCCCTCCCCTCTTCCCCTTGGCTACCTCTAGCTGGTTCTCATAGTCACCCCTTCCAATTTCATGTGTAATTTGGTTCTTTGAAATCCTGTCTTTGCAATGTTTGACCATGAGAAGTGTATCCTTTTTGGTGAGTTGGTCGGTAGACAATGGTAAATTTGGCATGGTACAGAATAGGTTGTCTCATGATGCCCTTGAGGGTCTGGTTCTATCAAGCTGTTGCAAGTGATTTTGAAAGCAATTTTGTCACCAGAACCAATGGCTAGCTCCCAGTGCTTCTGAGAGCCACCTTGCTAGGCAGGCAGCCTGGTGTGCACAGCCAGAGGGAGAAGGGAAGGCGGGAGATAGGATGCGGCCTCTAGATTTCTTCTCAAGTTGTGGAGGCCAGCATGCTGGCAGGAGGCAGGCCAGGCTTCAGGGCAAGCAGAGCCTGAGTGGGAGGGAGGCGAGGAGAGTCAGGACTGGGTGGAGGGTGTTGCTTCTGTTAAGAAAACCCTTAGGGTGGCTCCTCAGAAACAGAATTGGGTAATAGTGTCCTCACTCCCAACTGAGATGTCAATATTAGCCATCACTCGGTGTCAGCAGGGCAGAGACTCAAGGCCCCTCGCCAATGTGCATAGATGCTCACAATATTTATATGATATTTGTATACTGCCTTCAACACACTAGGTACTTTACCTTTGTGAACTTATTATTTGTTTTCAGACAGAGTCTTGTGTGGCTCTGCTGGCCTGGAACTTGGTTATGTAGTCAAAGATGACCTTGAACCCATCATTTTCCAACCCTGGAGTGCTAGGTTATAGGCATGTGCTGCCAAGCTTGGCTTTCCACATAATTTAAATCATGTCTAACTCACTCATACCACTTCATGCATAGTAGAAGCTAGGTAGACACTTATGTTTTATTGACATGGAAAAATCATCAGAAGAAGCTGGTACTTTTCAGTGCAAGCCCCGTTTCCCCCTTGTTTTCCACCCAGAGTTGGTGGAATTGAGTCATGCAGATCCTACAGACCCCAGGGGCAACTGGAGAATCTTCCAGGTGCTGAGGGGCATGAGGTCACGGGTCCCTTAGGGCAGATGCTGTGTCTTCCTCGACTTTGTATTCTTCTCACTGCCACGTGTGTTCTCAGGCCCTGAGTTGGCTCTCAGACTGTCTGATTAAATGATCAACTATGTGAGGACTGCACATGTGGAGTGTGTGCAGGGAAACATTTCGCAGACTGCCATTATCTTGCTGGGTTTGGATGCGATGCCAGCGTGCATCTTCCACAGCCCGGAGGAACACTCAGGACGCACATTGTCTTGATTCTATTTAGTCAGCTGTGCGGTCTGACGGATGGAGGCATCTGAGTGAGATCGGAAGGCTGACTTCCATGTGTGCAGTCAGGGCCTTCATCAGCAGGGCAAGGTGGCTATACCCTAAATGTAGATGTCAGTGTATGCAAGGGCTAGCTGCATCTTCCTTTTCATTCCCAGAAAGGAAAGATACATGAAATTCAATAACATCTGCGGAAATTCAAACATATCTTTATTTATTCATGGCCATGATCGGGGCAGAACCTCTAATTTCAACCAATAATTAGGCTTGACAATAGATGTGGAAATAAAACATTTTTGCTGAATTCACTTGTCGTTCCTCCCTGCTGTCGCTGGGGTAACCCAGATGTCAGCTGTCCCCTTGTTTTCCTCTCTGAGCACCCCTCCCTCCAGTCCCTCATACTAATGCACCAGTGAGCTGTGGGGAGCTTGCTGAGGGCTTCATGGGAGAGACCTCTAGGGGCCTTACACTGCGTGCTTATTATCACCTGCTCAAACGTTTCCTGAGTTCCAAGAACAGTTTCCTAAAGGTATTTTTAAAGAGGTTTTTTTTTTTTTTTTTGTTCTGTCAAGAATCCATTTTCTGTTTTTCCAAGCATACCCCAGTCATGGGCTCCAATCCTTTACTTTTTCTCTCACTTTCAGCTCACATCCCCCTATTCTCAAATAGTTTCTCCTCGTTCTCAAGTCTCGGCCATCTGTCATACCACCACTGGCCATTTTAAGACCTTACGGGCGCAAAGGCTGACTGTCTTTAGCATCTTGACTGCCATTCCTTCTGGAAGCACTTGGAGGGTCGTCCGCCATCTTCTGCACTAACTGCCCATGTGTTTGCCTGTGTGTTTTCTTATCTGGTCCCTGAGATGAAGTATGGTGAGGCCATATCTGCATCAAGTCTTCAATACCGTCTTCTTCCAGCTTTTTTGGGAGGCCTGGACAGGAGCAAAGAAGCAGAGAAATATATATATTCTGTGTGTGTGTGTGTGTGTGTGTGTGTGTGTGTGTGTGTGTGTGTGTGTATGTGTGTGTGTGTGAGAGAGAGAGAGAGAGAGACAGAGAGACAGAGAGACAGAGAGAGACAGAGAGAGATGAGGGACAGATACAGATGATACCTTTAAATATGAACTGAGAGATGGGAGCTTGAGAGCAAAGGGTCAAGAGATTGTAGCAAGGCATGTTCACTCTTTGGTGGGAAGTTGTAGGTGGAGTTTTTCTGTGTCCTGGAAGTCACTCAAATAACCACAAGAGACTTAATATTAATTTATAAATGCTTGGCTAATAGCTTAGGCTTGTCTCCAGTCAGCTCTTACAACTTAAACGAACCTATTTCTGTTAATCTATGTGCTGCCCCAAGGCTCATTTGCTTCATGTATGAACTTCTTACGTTGCTGCTTCTGCATCTGGCTCGCAACTCCCCAGAGTCCACCCTCCTTCTTCCCAGCAGACTCTCTGCCCTGAAAATCCTGCCTAGCTATCACCCAGTCAGCTTTTCATAAACAATGAGAGCGACACATTTCCACAGTGTACAGAAGGATTATTTCACAGCATTTTCCCTTTTTTATCTAAATAAAAAGGAAGGATTTCACTTTAACATAATAAAATTATATACAACAAAATAGTTATTAAGTAAGAATTACAGTTATAATATCCAGTTCATTTGTATTTGGTAAATTTAGAGAAAATATTCTATTATTTATCTTATCTATGTGAGTGTAAAGTTTTACAACTAATTTAACTTTTTATCATAACTAAGGAAAAATTTAAGTCTAATTATTTAATCTTTAACTCCATCAAAGACCCCAGACGGTATAATGTTACTTGATGATAGGGACATCTGGCTGCCTGCACAGTCACCCAAAGTTTTTCCACAATGTTGGGGCATCCATTTTGGCCTACAGGCCTAGCATATCTGACAGACTTTTTTTTTTTTTTCAAGACAGGGTTTCTCTGTGTAGCTTTGCGCCTTCCCTAGAACTCACTCTGTAGCCCAGCCTGGCCTCGAACTCACAGAGCTCTGCCTACCTCTGCCTCCCAAGTGCTGGGATTAAAGGCATGCACACCACCATCTGGTCTGACAGACTTTTTTGAGAAGTAAGACATTTTGAAGGACTGCCCTACCTTGTCTTAGCAAAGTTTGGCAGTGGCTTTTTTTTTTTTTTAACACTCTGCTGGTCCAGTTTCAACAGTATACTGCTAGCAATTGTGGCAAGGACGGTTTTTGACTCAAATGGGTAGCTTTTGCAGTAAAGAAAAACTTCATATGGAGTTTCTTTAATGCCCATCATCTTCTCTGAAGTAAATTGGTGCTGCCCGGAGCAGATGTGTCTCACTGTCATGAAAAGCCTTAGGTTATTAAACATATTAAATGCCATATTCTGTAGGTCTTTGAAGTGTTTGAAGACCATCTATCTATCTAAATATATCTGTGTATGATCTTAAAAACATACCTAATATGACTATAAGTTTGACTGTTATATATGACTAGCTATTAATCTGTATTTCTTAATTATACATTACATTTTAAATGAACTGCTTAAACACAATTACTTAAACAAGAGTAGAAACATACATACAGTATAACAAATTTAACTTTAAATTTGTATCAATAAGCCAATATTAATACCAATGTAAATTATTTTGAGATTAATAGTTGCTTTTGGATTAAAGTAGATTCAGTAATCTACCCTTTTATCTCATCATTTCTATATAATATCCCCCCATTTTTCTTTAGAAAGAGATCTTTGAATTTAACTCCTTTGTTAGCTTTTTTCTTACTATGAACTCCTCTCAATTCTTCTGAGACTCCACCCTCCTTCTTCTCAGCATTCTCTCTGCCCCAAAAATCCTGCCTAGCTATTGGCCAATCAGCTTTTTATTAACAATGAAAGCAATGCATTTTCACAGTGTACAGAAGGATTATTCCATAGCAGGAAGAGGGTCAGTGGAGGGGCTGAGGCTGAGGGTTGATGTTTGTGAAGTATTAGTTACTTGTCTTGTTGATGTGACAGAATTCTTGGCAATTTAAGGAAGAAAGGAAGAGTTTATTTTGATGTACCACTCCTGGGTTATAGTCCATCATGACAGGGCTGTCATGACAAGAGCGAGAGGTATATGGTCACATGCAGCCACAGTCAGGAAGTAGAGAGAGATGAATGCTAGTGTTCAGCTGGCTTTCTTCTTTTCATCAGTCTGCGACCCTAATGCATAGAATGATGCCAACCACATTTAGAATGGGTCTTTCCACCTCAGTTATTCTAATCTAGAAACTTCCTTGGAGAGGTGCCCAGAACTTGGCTTTCTAGATGATTCTGGACTTGGTCAAGCTGATAGTCAAGATTAAGCATCTAGTGTGTGTGTGGGGGCAGTGTTATGAGGTCCAGAGCACCAAGATGCCAAGAAGGGGTTAATGCAGAAGACACAGATGTGATGGGAGTGAAGGCAGGGACCACAGGACTAAGGGCAGGTAAGGACACAGAAGAAGCTGGGTGGATAAGGACTTCTGGACAGCTAATGGAATGTAGAATCCCATCTAGTTAAGGGCTTTGTTTGCTCTTGGTCATTGTTGCTCACTTACCAAATCTACCCTAGCACTTCCCTCCACACTCAGTGTCCAGGTTCACCATGGACAAAGCTCTTTTTCAGGCATCGTCTAGAGCTGGCTCACACTGGTGCTGATGATTAAATCCTAGGGAATTTGCTGGCTGTTTGTTGTATTGTTGATACCTTGAAAGTGGTCATTGCGTATTTACACCATAGAAATTGGCAGCAGCTCCAGATCACATCTTTTCCTTGCCAGAATGCTAAAGGTTAGACACTCAGCTCCTTTTCAGTCCTGAGCTCTAATTCATTCTGCTTGGTTCACAGTTTGCTTGTTTGTGGCACTGTCCTGCCCCACCCAGCCTTGATGTGTTGTAGCTCTGCTCTCTTGTGCTTCAGTCTCTTCCTCAGTCCCCAAGCCTTTGTGGCCTTGGGGCCAGGTGGCAATGTGACATGCATGGTGCAGAGTTTGGCTTCTGAGAAACACAGTAAGCATTGCCGGGGTGGTGGCGGGCCTGAGTGCCCATGGGTGCTCTTATGTGAGAGACTTTGGATAAGCTGTATTCTCTCCGCCCACTGGCAAGTTGGCAAACTTTGGCTTTAATTATTTATTTCTGTGACAGGAAAGGGATTTCTCCCTACCCTGCCTCAGCTGTATGACACACTCAGGCAAAAGCCAGCAGGGCAGCTGCCCCTCTTGCTGAGGATCAAGGCTCCATCAGTACAGCGGCAGCTTGCGGCTCATCCACAGAGCTGCTGGTGCAGGCTTCACAGATGGAGCCCCTCTTCCCAGTCATCCAGCAGAGCGCCTGGGTCTGGCTTCCCAAACTGTCTCTCTACCACAGCCCATCACAGCTGCTCTTGTCCTGTCTGCCACTGGCTAGTAGAAGAAGTTGGGGAATCCAGGACTGAGGACATAAAGTATGATGTTGTGACTCTGCAGTGTGGTGGAGTAGAGGGAGGTCCTGGCATTGGTGCTGTGCAGACCTGGGGTTGAGTTGGGTACTCACAGATAATTCCCACAACTTTAAAAAGGTGCTCAATGGTTAAGCCTCTGAGTTCACCTTGAAGAATAAAGTGTGACCTTGTTTGTAGACTCTGGTCAGATCTCAAAAGGTATTGGCTGAAGAGACAGCATGAGGCTAAAGATTAATTTCAGATCAATATTCTCCTTCTGGATTTCTGCTGCCTCTCACTGAACACCTAGACTTCTGACAAGCCCCACATCTACACATGCTCATTGCACACAGATGCTCCAGGGCACATTGTATGGCACGAAAACCTGGACAGAGAGTGATCTGGGGAGCCAGAGTCCAAAGCAGCTGTGTGTCACTCGGTTTTGTCCATTAGCATTGTTTGGGGATGGCCCTCAATTTGTAGGCATTCCCGGTTTCTGCAGTCTACCTCCCCACTGTGGCTGACTTCAAGTTGCTCCTGTATGATTTGCAAAATGCTTTGGGATTGAATATTGGCAAGAGCATGATTTGGCCCCAGAAGATACCTGGAAAAGACACCTTATCTCCGAGAGCTTGAAGAACACCGCAGGTAGGCTTCAGGAACACCTGTGGTATATTTCTTTTTCTTTTTTCTTTTCTTTTTTTCCTGTGGCAAAACACTCAACAAAGCAACTCCAGGAAGGAAGGGCTTGCCTTGTCTTGCAGTTTAAGGGAGCACAGTCCATCATGGGGGGGAGGCATGGCAGCAGCAGGAGCGTGGGGCAGTTGTCCGCACTGCCTCTGCAGTCAGGAAGCAGAGATATGAATGCAGACACTCATCCCCTATTCTCCCTTCCTCCTTTTCTCCATTCTGTGACCTCTGTTCACTGGATAGCACCACCTACTTTCAAGGTTTTCCCTCGCCAGTTCAATGCCGCTGGGAATATACACACAGATACAACCGGAGGTGTATGTATCTTTTAGCATTCTCAATCCAGCCATTTGACAGTGAAGATTAACTGCCACACAGGGTAATGGCACCAGCCAGACATTTCAGAGCAGTTAGGAAGCACCATGAGGCACAACAAAGAAATCGCTGAAATCTAGAATGAATCAGTCCACAGAGGCTCAGAGGCAGGCAAGGTCTGCTGTCCAGCAGGAAAGGAACTGATGAGGGAGGCAGATTTTTAGGTGGAAAGTGGAACTTCTAAAGGCTTGAAGTAGGAATCCAAGGGATCAGGCTCTGGGGTGTGTGGGAGCAGCCTGGGGGGATGAGAACCTGGTGGGCCTGATATCTAAGAAAGGTAGAGCATCTTGGCTTTCCACAACACGAAGAGAGTCCCTCCCTGCGTCTTTGTTCCACAATGCTTAACCCACAAAATGGAGAGGCTATTGCCTTTTTCTGATTCTGAGAGAACCAAATGAGAGAATGTAGGTCAAAGATGGGCACAGTGTTTGGCTCAGTGCATGGCCACCATCTTTACTGTGGGCAGCCTGTCTTCTCCTCATGCTTCACTGTCCCTTAGGGTGGAGGCTGAGTTTTCCATTTCTGTTTTTTTTCTCTACAGTCAGCACAGAATGTAGCACATCTTGGGTACCCATTGCTATGGTGTCTGAGGGCACACCTCTGGGTGAAGGGTGGTCAACAGGGCATTGGTTGATTGCCTTCGCTCATTGTCCTGGGTTCTTAGCTCATGGGAAACCTTGGAGAACCCCTTACCTTGAGGATTGTCACTCCCCAAAGTCCTTTCCTCTCCTTACACAGTGCCATCAGGGACGGCACTCCAAGGCATCTTTCCATTTCTTCCATGAACATTTATGGACTGTCTGTGCCTGGCTCTGGATGGTTACTTGGAGGCAAGAGGAATAAGATGTAGGTCTGTCCATGAGATCACAACTGAGAGTTGGGGTGAGGCACTTATTCTATGCGCAGACTGCCTTGCCGTGGCTGACTCAGAAAAGCCTCCACCTCAGTCTGAGTGGGAGGCTTTTTTTTGTAACTTGCCACTGTCTCTGCCTGTCATTTACAGGAACTTCCACAAAACCCTTTTGAAATCCTCAAGATACAAACCGTTTAAAGCAAATTAACCTGAAAAAAATGTGCCTTAAGTTTTATGAAGTTGTACTGTGTCCATGCAAGAGAGGAGACATGGTGCTCTCGGGTAGGCGAGGGTCCCCCTGCTGCAGTGTGGGATGCATCCTGCTGCAGGCCCCTCACCCCTTGTTCTGCAGTTTGGGGTGCCTGCACAGCCGTGGCCCAGGAACTCTGCTATGAAGTCAGTGTTCCTCCCCCTTGCGTTTCCCTTCAGTTTCTGTGATCAGCTGTTCACCCCCCCTCCCCTGGCGCCTTGGCATTCCCTGACTTGTACCACTCAGTGCCCTGTGATCACCACAGCTTAAGAAATGGTCCCTTCCTACACAGAGTGCTTCTCTTTCTCTTGTGGAACAACTGGTGTCTCCAACTTAACACCGGATTGCATTTCACCAAAAAGATGTCTGTCAGCACTGAGCGCAATGCAGAATGAGCTCAGGAGTCAGGAGCACATTCATGCATGTGCATACACATACATGCACACACACAAATGCACAACAACACACTCACCCACACCCCAATATGTTCACACACATATACACAAATATATAGATACATGTACGTATAGAACATACACATACAATATATACATATGCATAAATATATGCATATATATACCATACACCTAAAATATATACACATGCCTATACAAACTCACATTCACAATACCCAGCCATGCTACACATAGGAACATATCACACATGTGTACAGACTACATTCACATATGCACATACATAAGCATGCATATGTGTACACACACATACACACACACACACACACACACACACACACACACACACACTGATTTCAGGAAGCCAGAAGACAGGTAGACCAGATGACTGCAATTCTTTGGGCGAAGGGGTGGCAACGAAGTAGAAACTAGAAAGGCCTCTCAGAACCCGATGGGCTCAAGCTTTACGGAGCCAGGCAGGGAAGCTGCATTGGGTTGGTAGGAGTGAAAGAGGCAGAGCCCAGGATGACGCTCTGAGATGTACCCGTTGGCTCCGGTTTCTAGTCCAACATGTGCTTCTTCCTGGAGAGAATTTACACAGGGCCAGGGAGGGAGGGTGTGGCCACTGCCAGGCCAGGGGGACATCAGGTGGACCACGGCAACAGAAACCACGAGATACAGAAAAGCTGATGCGAGTTTTTGCTTTTTGTTTCTGATTCTCTGGGCTGCAGTAATCATTACGTTCTACACAGAAGTCTAGAACCTTCTTTCTCTATGTTTCAAGGACTGTGTCTTCATTGGTAGCAGTGGGTTTTGCTGAGACACCCAGGCCTCTTTGAGTCATGCATGTAAAGTAAGTGCATATTTACAAGTCTGGGTTCAGAGGATCCTCCCCCTCCTTGTTCACCATTTGACTTTTGAGTATTTCAAAAGCTGTGTGATTGTTCATGCTCTGTTATCATGGGAACCTCAGCATCAGACAGCAGTCCATTTCTGAAGGTATACTGTGCTGTGTGCTAGTCACACTTAACTTCATCCCAATGTCCTTTTTTACATTCTCCTCTTCACTCTAATTCCACTTATTCTCTCTCTCTCTCTCTCTCTCTCTCTCTCTCTCTCTCTCTCTCTCTCTCTCTCTCTGTGTGTGTGTGTGTGTGTGTGTGTGTGTGTGTGTGTGTGTGTGTGAGAGAGAGAGAGAGAGAGAGAGAGAGAGAGAGAGAGAGAGAGCAAGAGAGCGCGCAAGTGTATGCACACACCTCAGTGTTCTTGTGGCGATCAGAGGACAGCCTCGGGTGTTGATCCCACCTTCTACCTTGTTTGAGACTGGTCTCTTGCTCACCTTTGCCTGCACCGGGCTAGCTGGCCTGAGATCCAGGAATTCTCCTGCTTCTGATCCCCACCTTTCCATAGAAGCACTGAGGTTACAGCTGTGTGTTTCTACATAAGCCTTTATGTGGTTTCTGGAGATTTGAACTCAGGTCCTCACACCTGTGTGACAAGCACTTTACTTGTCAAGCCCTCTCCCAGCTTCTCACTGTTCTTAACCTCTGTGTATGTGAATAACCTCGGTGCTTTAGAAATCCATAAGAGGCTGTGAAAATGGGTACAGGGTATGAAACTAGATAGATAGCATGAGCGAGGAGGAATAAGAGGTGCTGAGGAAGTTGGGGGTGAAGAGGACATATATGATATGAAATCAGAAAAGTACGGGGTGGGAAGGAGGAGGAGAAGTGGGTTTAAGAGGAACACCAAAAAAATATGTTTGAAAAATGTCATTATAAAACCTAATATTTGCAATCTAATAAAAAATAAAAAAGAAATTGAAGCTGTAATTAAATGAGTGATCCCTCTGGGGTCTTGCTGTTCCACTGAATTAAGAAACACAAGAATCAATTGGTAGGTTTGTGAACTAATGTATGAAAATCCAGTAAACAAGATTGGCTACATATTAAAGGGCAATTATAGCCTTCAAGGAAAATCCATGAGGGATGTTCAGTCTCTTGACACTGTGACATGATGCTGTGTTCTACAAATGTTCTAGACCGTACTGACAGTTCTCCTGGGCACGTGTGTCCCATGGACAGAGGTTGGACAAGCCTGGAGGCATGGACAGAAGAGGTTCAAGTGAACAGAACTCTTCATCTACAAGTTTGCAGAGGTGCCAGAGGTGGAAATGTTGCCCTTGGTGCTTCAGACGCCTGGAAAACAGGGTTGAGCGCGGACCGCATAGGAAGCACTGGGCTGTTTCTCTTGAAGGCAGACAAGACACAGTCCTTGCATTCAAAGGGCTCTCCACAATGGGGTGATTTCAATTCCTGGGGACAGGCTGTTGGTCCATCCAGGCAGATGCTACTCAAGTGTGGTGAGGGCTGGGCTGGGGCGCTCTCTGGAGGGGGTAGCTTGTGAGGTTGGCTCTCAGGACAGGAAATGAAGCTGAATAGATCTGTGGCCTCTTCTGGGAAGACAAGAGACTTGGCTGTGAGTGAACCCAGCATGCTCTTTCTTAATTCCATCCGTGTGTTCTTGTTTCAGGGGGGGTCAATGTTTCCTGAAAACTGCTTCATCCATGTCAGCTCCTGGGCCCACCTGGTTGCCACAGGGCTTTCAATTTCCCCTGGCTTCTGATACTCCTACTAGAAAGACATTTGCACACTGAGCCAGACAGCGCATGGGCCAGTGGGTAGATGAGGCAGTCAGCCTTTGCCTGCCTCTTTCTAGGCCACTCTGATCTTCCAGTCCAAGACATTGCCCAGCCCATGCACCCTGCCGAGAAGTCCGGCTTCGTATGCTGCTGAGATGCCCATCGCCTCTGGGAAGAGGGAAGCCAGGACGGGCCAAGATGGCAGATGGCGGAGAGTGGCCTGCTGCTCTCAGACTTCCCTACCTTTGTCGCTGGTGCCATCTAAAGCTGCCGGCCGCTGTTTTTAACTTGGCGGTCTATGAGTTTGAGGAGCGAGCTGTTGTCACTCAGGAATGCAGGGTATTTTTAGCAAAGAGATTCTGCTTGGGCCTGGGCATTGTGATTTTTCCAATGACGGGCTGGCCAAGAAGGGCTGCACACCAAATTACTTGGGGGACCATCAGGCTCAGCAGAGAAATTGGTAGAAATAACGGGAAGGTGGGGGTGTGAAGGAGAGCTCTGGTCCTATGAGATAGTTTGTTTAATTGTAATCACTTGCTTTACTGTCTCTTCCTTCCTCCTCCTAAGTTAGCTGGCTGCCCAAGTGCAGGTGGGGTGGACCCTGGGAAGGGAAGTCGGGGAAAGGCTCCTCTGAGGTCGAGGAATTGCCAAAGGGGAATCAGTGAGCTCCTGAAGCCATGTTTATTTTGTCTTACCGTCAGAGGAGGGCAGGCCGTAGGGAAATGGAAAGTCACCATCTTCCTTTGGATCAGAGTTTGAATTCACGATCAGGCTTTTATCCTGCAGTTGATTCAAAGGAAGGGCTGAACAGGCAGATGTCTGCCCACTCCTGAGCTGTCTTCCTGTGAAAAGATGAAGATGGATGATCAGGTTGTCTAGCCTCATCTGTCCTGTTGCTTCTCTTCTTGCCAGACACTCCTCTCTGTGTCGCTTTCACAGATGAAGGAACTGAGAGAGGCTGAGTGACTTGTTTAGGGTCATGCCCAAATGTCCCGACACTAAGGCATCGTAGTCCTCTATATTAATATTGTTGGGGACATCTTTGTTGACTACCTCTTGTTCTTATTTTAATTTGGCCATGAATAAATTTAGATAAGAACTTGAGTCCCTGAGATGGGAGTAGCTGGGGGCCAGGTCAGGGCCATGTTGAGTCTTTTTGAGCGAGGAAGAATGTTTTAGACTTTTCTCTTGGCCACTTATGGTTTGGGTGTAAAATGCAACCCCCACCCCCATAGGCTTGTGTTTAAGCCCTTGACCCTCAGCTGTTGGTGTTGTCTTGGGAGCCTCTGGGAGGTAGCCTCATAGGAAGAAGAGAATTTCTGTAGTGTGCTTGAGATTTATCAACTAGCCTCATCTGGTCCCTATCTCTGCTCTTTGGTCCCCACAGATGTGAGCGAGCAGTCTCATGTTCCTGCAACCATAGCTTTGAGCTCCTCCTGCAGCTGCCCCCTAGCATGATGGCCTGTGTCCTCTCAGACACCAAGACAAAAGAAACCCTTCCTTCCTCACCTGCTTCTCCTCAGGTCATGGCTGCAGTGATAGAGAAGTAACCAGCACCAGCTTCCTTCCTGTATGTTTTCCCTAGGCTTAAAGCAGCTCCCATTTATGGAGGACCTACTACCCAGAAGGCACTGGGTGAATTCACATGGAAGATCCTAGGAAAATGTTCTGCAAGGAACATTCCAGACCCTTTTCTTCAGAGGAAAGGCAGATGCAGAGGGGTGGAGTGATTTGCTCACAATCAAATATCACCAAGGGAAGATGCCGGAATGAAAACCCAAGCCTGTTTACAGCCGTGTGCTCTTTGCTGCCTCCCAGGTAGCTCCAGGGCACTGAACACTGGAGGCTGTGTTCTTCTGAGTCTTGGTCATGAAGGTGGGCTCTTTGGTCACTGGTCTCTCCTGCTTGTATCTCCTTGCAATGTGGGTTTTCACAGAGCTTGGGGATGGAGGGCTATGAGGAGGTTTAGTTGGCTAGGAGCTGGGCCACAGATATCACTGTACCTCAGATTTGATAACAGAACCAGACCCCGGACCATGTGTGTGTTCTTCCCACACACACTATGCCACTGTGCTTTAAAGTCCCAGGAGATAATACAGACACCCTCCTTGACTCTCCAGAGAAGCAGACATCTACATTAGATCCTGTCTGGTACCTTTACCTTTTCTACCACACAAAGAAGTCAACAGCCCTTTTAGATGCCAAAGATGCCAATGTCCCTGGAGTGACCCTAGGGACAATGAGGGGAAGCAGGACCTAGTTTTCCCAGGTGGTACGACTCAGGTTGTCAGGAGTAAGCCCCCTGAGTGCCACAAAGCTAAGGGCTGTGTCTGTGACATTCGTCTTTGTCCCCAGCTCCTGGAACGCACGCACATGTGGTGCTCCGGAGACAAGACGGGCATGTGGAATGGGTCCCTCAGGCGATTTCTTCCCAAGAAACAGAGCTATACTTCTCTAAGGAGTCTGGATTGGACCTGTTAGAAAATACTAGAACAGACTGAGATCTGTCTGAGAATAGATCATAAGATGATTAAAAATACATTTTAAAGTTAAAATATTTTTAATCTACAGAAATATTTAAAAGTATAAACATTTAAAAACTGCATTAAGAAGCAAACTCCCATGTGTGTTGACTCTTTTCCATTGTCCAGCTCTCCTCGCTGCCCCTTCCAATCCTGCTCTGTCTTTGTCTTCTTGTCTGAGAGTTCCAGCAGAAGATGGAGTATCTGGGGAGAGGCTAGATTGGAGAGTTTTCCTCTGGTTCTTTCCTAAGACGCGCTCAGCTCCCTCTCTGGTCATTTTTCCTATTTCTCCTTTCTCTTGTCCCTTCAGGAGTGGTGGGTGGTAGCAGCTTCTCTGCTAGCAGCCCTAAGTATTGCACAGCTTCCTGTGACTTCCCACCCCCTTTACCACCCTTAAACCAGCTCCTCTGTTAACCTTTGCCACAGGACCTCAGTCTGACAGCGCCTGCTGGCTGCTCGCCACGGAAACAGCCCCTCAATACCTTTCGAGCCTCTCCTGGGTTTCCTGAGCTCACCCTGGGTGTTGTGCCCCTCCATTCCTTAGTTTTCCTGTGTGTAAGCTAGCTGCTTTTGCCAAGAGTGCCAGTCAGGATGGAGGTTCCACTGGGCATGGTGGCACATTCCCATGGGTCTTGACATCAAGGTTAGCCTGGGCTACATGGTAAAGTCTCATCTCCAGAGCTAAGGCTGGGGATAGAGCTCGATGGTTGAGGCTTGCCAGCATCTTCAAGGCCCTGGGTTCAATGCCCAGTGCAGAAAGACTGAAAGCTGGAGGTGGCCATTCATTTTTATAGATGCACGAACTAGGGGAAACGGGTGCTGCTGTGCCATTTTGACATCCATGAAATCACTGAATGCATGACTGGGATGTAGCAGGGGTTCCACTCTTTCTCTTAAGAGATCCCCATATGTCAACGTCACCTTCCTGTCTTCACTTAGATTCCCTCGAGGCAGATCTTGAGGTGGATATCTGGGTGTACATGCTGACAGAGGCGCACCCGAAGAGACAGAATGTGAGGGAGACCATTGGGAGGTGGCACCATGACAAGCAAGACTGTGTGCTTCCCTGGAGTCTACTTTCTACACGGTCCCTGTGGAGCCCCACAGCATGAGCTGCACTGAGGATAGCCTCTGGGGAGAGCTTGCTGGCGTAAGGTGGCTCTTCATCTTAGAGTGGGAGGCAACTGGGGAGGTGGTGCTAGTTACAGTGGGTGGGGGATGAGGTGGCAGCTGGGGAGGGTCGGGTGGGTCTGTCATAGTGTGGCCCTGTTTAGTGAGAAAATGGTTACCATCACCTGCATCTTACCAATGAATGTCTCCTCCTTTTTCATCCCCTGCTTCTCCATCCATCCTTTCATAAGTGTCTAGGGAGTCCCTGCCATGTAAGGACCAAGGAACATTCAGGAAGAGCATGGGGCTGGCTCTCTCGTAGAGATGCTCCAACCTGCCATGACACATGCAGTAACTGACTACTGATAAGTGTCTGTCCCCAGGAGCTGAGGAAAGCAGAGACTGGTGAGGACCGGTTATCTCTGAGGATTTAAAGTGAAACCACATGTCCGGAGCCCCTTGCAAAAGTGCCTGGTCCCCAGACTGGCCCCTGCGCGGTTTCAGCAGCCCTTCCTGGCTCTTCCTTTCTTCCCAGGTGATATGGACGGTCTGGTTTACATTCCCACCTCATTCAGTTCCTTTTAGGCCATCCGAAGTTTCTGTTTCAACAAAAGCCTCCTCCGTAGGGGCGACAGTGCAGATTGCCACTCTGTTGTGGCCTGAAACAAAGGGGTGAGGACAGACAGAGGTGGTGTAGCGAGCAGGCACAAACACTGCTTTTCAGGTGGTGGCCGTAATCAAATCCCTCTCCCAGCGCCATTTGCGGATCAAACAGTGGAAAGTCAAGTGGGAGGAGACCAGGGCGTTTTCTACCTGTTCAAGGTGTGGGAAGAGAGGATTCTCTTTCCACCTGGGGAATAAATAAGTGCTTTTGATGCAGCCCATGCCTGTCACCATCCATCTAGCCTGAGAGTGCCAGCAGGGCCACCCATCGGACACTAGAACCTCAGGCCAGACTGATAGGTATGGGGACACGGAGGACAAAGGGCCTTCTTCAACACAGTGAGGCTTTTTCCAGGGTCTCTGGCTGCAGTCCTCTGAACCTGGACCCAGCATCCCCCAATCACAAAATGTCGGCTTGGAGCTGCTGCCATGGGAGAGAGGGAACTTGGCACCTGGTTGCTGTCCATGGCAGGCATCCTGAAAGGCTTCCTGTTTAACATTTTAGTTGCATTAAAAAAAAAAACCCCAAAAACAAAAAAAAGAGCCCAAAAAAAAAAAAAAAAAAAAAAAAAACGCAAAACAAAAAATTTGGCAGGCTCCAGTATCTCAGATTCTGAGAGACTCCAGCCTATGCTCATGCTGTATGCCTGGGCTGAGGGTGGTGTGGGAGCATCTTGTCTCCCTGAAACACAGTCCTCGGGAGCAGCCATTTTCATCAAGATCCCTGTGTTTGCTTGGCAGAACTCTGGATTGGAAAAACAATAGGGTCTCCTGCCAGATTCCGTTAATTTCAGTAGCAGCAGCGGTGGTGGTGGCGGCGGCGGCAATCTGCTTCCCTCAGATGGAGATTTGACAAGACTGGCCGAGAGAGGAGTTTGGGAGTCTTGAGGGGTCTTTTATAGTGAAAAGTCTATGCTTTCTTCCCACCCATCCTTTCTGTCCCGTCAGAACATGTAGTCAGACAGAACATGGACAGATTAGCCCGAAGAAGGTGGGAGGTGAAGAGAACTCTTGGAAGGAACAAGGATATGGGAGAGATGGAGTCTCTCAGTGTGGGATCATGGTGTAGAAGTATCCTCTGACCCAGCCAAGAGAGGGGTCAATGGTCACTCCTCACCTGCTAGGGCTGGAGAGCATCCAAGGGGCCTGGTGCTGGCATGTGACACCAAAGGACACGTGGAAAGGTGTGTGCTCCCTGGGGTTGCAGAACAACCTGGAAAACAGAGCTGCTATCTGCAGAGGACAACATAAATGGAGGGGTGGATGACCCCAGACAGAGTGGGAACTGGGCTGGGGAATTTCCACAGGCTACTGCTGGGTTCCATTTGGGAGTGTCCCACCTGGAATTTTTTTTTTTTTTTTTTTTTTTAGGAATCCTAAGAGCCTCCTAGATGGCAGGATGCTGAGATGTCCTGCTTGTCAGCATGGGCCTCCAAGGGCAGCCCTCAGCTCCTTGGCAGTGGCAGAAAAAGGGCTGCTTGCTCAACTACTTCTCAGTAATGTGGCTTTCCTCTGTGTTTATGTGATCTGAGCAGAGACGTCACAAGACTGGGAGGAGGAATAAGGAGTGTGTGACCAGCAGTGTGAGCACAATCAGTGCCTACCCAGTCTTTGTTTTGTTTCTCTGGAGAACCCTGACTGACAGACACGGGTCACTGAGCAGTAGTGTGAGCACTCCGATGATGGTGCCAGGCTCTATAAAAGCCCAAAGAGGAAAGTGGGGGGCTCTTTTTCTCAGTTCTCCCCTATTGCTGTTTCTCTGTGCTTTCACTGGATGGTGTTTGTCTTTCCCGAGGCAGAACCTTCTGGAGTTGTTGAGAGGTGGAAGAGTGAGAGAGCTGTGGCGTCACGGCATGTGGGTGGCTTATTTTTATGCTTTTCCAGTTCAGCTCAGGATTATCATGGCCTCACAAGGGCAAGTCTCACTCTTGTCCCAAAGACATTCACACAGCTGACTGAGGTGGCCAGTGTGGCAAGAAGAGGCCATAGATGAATGTAGCAAAGCACCCAGGAAGGAGTCCCCAGTAGAGGCCCAGGCAAACCTCCTCAGACTTCTTCGGCCAGAGAGGCAAAGATGAGGTGTGGAGAAGTTTCCTGAGGTCAGTCACAGGTCTGGGATGGAAGAGGGTGGTGGGTTCAGGAAAGCATGAACACATGCAGGCAGCTCTGAAATCACATTCAATGTTCTCCCTAACTGATGTGTGTGGGGGTTAAAGTCACAGGGGCCAGCAAAAAGGCTCAGTGGGTGAAAGAGCTTGGTGCCAAGCCTCACGACCTGAATTCAACCATGAGACCCACACAGATGTAGTGGGTAGCCATTCCAGCTTTGATATGGAAGTTCCAACCCCCATTGAGGCTTCGGTAACTGTCACGCCTACAAGGCAGGGCCAAGAGAGGACACTGAAGACCCGAGATCTGGATGTGCGGGCTCTCTTGGTTCCTGGACCCTGGACGCTGGAGGTAGACCGAGCAGAGTTCTCCAGAGAACACCGCCGGACTGCGCCATGCCTTTCCCAGACTCTGTAAACTGTCCATTCACTTGTAAATTACACCACAAAATAAACCTCCGTTTTAACTACGTGGAGTGGCCTTAATAATTTCACCAATACAGATGAAGGAGAGAACTGACCCTTGCCTCCAATTACACTGTGGTATGTGTGCTCATACATAAGCATGTGCACATTTACACATGCACACACACAGGCACACATATGTAATTTAGAAAAGGAGTGTCAAGTAGTATATGGCCCTGAATAAGGAAAACATTGGACACCAAGTTCAAACTTGGAGGTCAGGGGTTCTTAGATACAAAATATACAATCAATCTCAAGGAGTTTGTAGTCATACTATGTTAGTCCATTTTTCATTAAAGAAATGCCTGAGGCAGCGGGAGAGACGGCCTGGCTGTTGAGAGTCCTTGCTGAGCAATCTCGAGGATCAGAGTCCATATTCCACACAAGGAGTTGTACATGCCTGTGACCCCAGCCCTGAGGTGAGAAAACATGAGCCCCAAGGTCAAGGAGAGACATTGTCTCAAAAGGAGTGGGCAGAGAGAGATAGAAGACACCAGAAGACCTCCTCTGCACAAGTACAACACCCCTTACACACACACACACACACACACACACACACACACACACACACAGTCTTTGAAAAGTGAGAGCAGAATGTGTAGCCACAGGAGATGCTATGTAGAGAGAAAGGAACTGGTCGAGGACGGAAAAGGCAAAGAAGGAAGGTGAAGGCCAGAATCTTAGTCCGCTGGCTAAGGACTTAGTGTTTTCAGGCTGTGGTACTGAAGGTCTGTCCTTGTGTCTATGAAGTAGTGATGGCGTGATGAGGATCAGGAGTGTGACAGCCAAGAGGAGTGACAATGAGCTGGGAGTACAGGGCTTCCCGCCCCTCCTCCTCTGGCTGGCTGCTGCTGACCTCTTTTCCTGCCTTCTCACTTACCTGCTGGGTGGTTCTCTGGCCCTGTCCCCACAGAGGTGGCTTCAGAGGAGGCTGAGGCTACCCACATCTCCAGAACACCCATGAAGGCAGCCAAGGGTCTCGGATGAGCACAGAGCAGCTTCAAATTAGAAACAGGTGCCTGCAGAGGGAAGGTACACCTGCCCAGTAGAGGAGCTGTGGGGTGACTGGTTCTTGACCTGCTGTAGGCCTCAGAGGGGAAAGCACTCTTCTTGTGTGTGACACAGTAGGCCATTGGGCTTTTGCCTAAAGTTCCAGAGAAAGTACTAGAAAGGTTGCTTTGTTCCTGCAAGCCCCAACAGTTGAGGACCAGGAAGGTGGTATAGCCTAAATCAGAATGGAAGATAAGAATTCTCAAGGCTTTGTGACCTTGGCTAAGGTCATCCTTACAGAGGCAGGAGACATCTATTCACTCTCCGGAGTAGATTGGACACTCCCGAGCATCTGGCCTGGGAGGAGATTGGCCTTGGTGGCTTGGTGGGTGAGCTGAGGACAGCAAACTTTGGTGCCATATTCTTAGCTGCTGAAGCCAGAGGCACAGGAGGCCTGGTAGCTGTGGGCTATCAGGTCAAAGAGGACTCTAAGGGGTCCTGGGGGAGACCAGCCATTACAAATGTGTGTTTCTTGACAGCCAGGGGCCAGGGGTGAGCGGGAGGCTCCAGTAAACCAGACTCGGTCACACTGAAGGGTTACTCAGTCCCCTACACAGGGTAAGAGTGTGAAGTCTTTTGTCCACCCAATGCTCACTTTTTCATAAGAGGTACCAAACAGCTGCTATAATCACCCTGGAAACCTGGGCTGAGGGGCAGATGTGGTGAGGGCTGGCCTTGTCTGTTCCCCATAAGATTGTATTAATATTTGTGGCTAATATCTGTGGCCCTTTGCATGGGCTGGGAAGGCCCATGGGGCACATCTGTCTACCAGGGTGGGCTTTAGTCAGTTCCATGGGCAGAAACGAATCCAGCACTCTCTGTTAGATGATTATAGTGAAGAAGATGGAAAGGGGGAGGGGAGATGCCCCCCTCCACCCGTAACATCCACACACAGGCAGATGTTGAAGTCTTGGCTGATAGACACCTTTGCTCACGGCGTAAGGTCTGAAGATTGATGAGGGTTCAGCAGAGGCCGTGTATTCATGGAGGGATAGGAGCGGCTCTAGGCCCACAGGCCAGGCTGGGCCTGGGGCAGGGGACTGTGCCTTTAGCTGCCTGGATCCCTGTTCTCCTCTGACATTCACCTCTATGAGCTGTTTTCTTTTTCTTTCTTTTTTTTTTTTTTAAGATTTATTTATTTATTATGTATACACTCTTCTTCCTGCATGCCAGAAGAGGGCGCCAGATATCATTACAGATGGTTGTGAACCACCATGTGGTTGCTGGGAATTGAACTCAGGACCTCTGGAAGAGAAGCCAGTACTCTTAACCTCTGAGCCATCTCTCCAGCCCGAGCTGTTTTCTTCCTTGTCTTTTCTACTGGCACTGGGTCATGTTCTCATTTTCTTAGCTTCCCCCAGCCCATGCTGTCCATGCTGCATCCTCTTTCCTTTCAGAAGCCCTTGGTAACAAGGCCTTTCATTGAGTTGGGACCCAAGTCTCCCCTTCACTTTGCTATCAGAGGAACTCTGTGAAGGAGGCGAACTGATGCTGGAGATGGGGGAGGGAGTAATGTGTCTGTCAGTGGAGGACAGCCATGTCCCCCAGCAATATCAGGAGTTGGGAGCAAGTGGGGAGCGGATTCTCAGCCTTCAGGAGGGCCCATCCCCCAACCCACATTGGGAAGAATGCTTCTCACTCCTTGAACTGGGAGAGACACCTGTGTGTTGTCTTAAGCCCCTTGGTTTGTAGCAATTCACTGTGGCCATCCTAGGAAAAGAACAGAGGGAGATGAAGACAAGGAATTTGAAAGATCTTCCAAGACTGGCCACGGTCTGAGTGACAGGAAGCAGGAGTGGTGGGGGGTAAGGTGGGTGCCCCAGATCGGGCAATGGCCTTTTGAAACCTGAAAACCTTAAGGATGGCCCGAAGACTGTGTACTTCAGGGTCAAACCTTGCCTGCTTCACTCCCCCTCCACAACAGTGCTCAGGAGTTAGCCCCCAAGCTACCAACACTCTGGAGAGCTGGTGAGGTCAGAAGGCTCGGTATTAGCTCCCTCCATTCCAAAGGCACGGGGCAAGCTAGACCTGACCTATCTAATGACCCACTCATCAAATTTGTCAAGAAGTCACTTGCTAATTACTACATTATTAATTCAGGATTGGCACTGAACAAGGCTGTGGGATTTTTCTATTCTATTTCGTCTTTATTGGCATCTAAAATATTAGGTTTCATTATGGCCTTTTTCAAACAAAATGTGTTTTACTGTTTCTCTCTCCTCCCCGATCCACCCCTGTACTTTTCCACCCTTCCACGGGGCTTATTTCTCTCCATTCTTTATAAGACATCAACTTCTACCGTGTACCCAGGGTCAGGGTGGTTCCTCCACGCTGAAGCCCTTCTGGTACCACTGGAAGAACCCTCGAGGCACAATCACCCACCTTGGTCTTCAGGAGGGGATGAGCACTTAAAAAGTGGGTTGTGGAAAGTGGGTGAAGGCTCTGTGGGGCTGAAGGACCCCCTTTCCTGAGGTCAAGGCCAGGATTCTTTGTCCTCCAGCTCTGCCAGAGCAAGGACTCTGCTCTCTCTGAATTATGACCAGCTAAGGGAGTGGTGACTGTGTATGACCTGGGGTGGACAGAACTGAGCCTGGGGTCAGGAGACACTGAAGGAGACTCCCATGCCTTGTACAGCCTTCCTTCCTGTCCCCCAGGTGTGAAAGTGTGAAAGTGGAATGGCCTAGTTCAGCGCATCCTCCTGGGTGGGGCTGACCTGGAGAGGGGTTATGATAGCCGCAGCCCCTTCCTGTGGCCCATCTGGACAGTTGGGAAGTAGGAGCCCCTGAATGCTGGTGAGGAGCCTCAGGCTTCTGGACAGCATACCCTTATTACTTCACTTTAAACGCTCAGGCAATGGAGAATGAGGCCTTACGCAGCTCACCAGCTTGGCTTCTATCCTTTAACTTACCGGATGACACATGGCAATGCGTCAGGTGGAGGATGTGAACTACTGTGAATTGTTAACTTCCGTCACAATGTAGAGATGGCCAGGGAAGCCTGTAGAACAAAGCAAGCCCATCAATGGGGTTCTTAGGGGCAAGTGGATTTCCCGTGACCAACACCTCCTTGCTGCCCTCCTGAATGGGAATCACACGCAGCTGGGGTGACTGTGAGTGTCTCCAGGTTGGGGTGAAGATGAGCACCCCAGGGTGCCCCACCATAACCCCACACACTTCCAGACACCTTGCTAAGGGCTGAGAGAAGGATTCTGGATGGGACCCTGCCACCTCTCTGCCCCTCAGGAATGCATTCCAAGAATTTCCACTGGTCACCGAAGTGTAAGATCGACAGAGACACAAACCGAGGACCTGGTGCTTACGGTGTCATCTTGGTATGGGCTCTCAGGGGTTGTGGATGGTGTGGCAGAGAAGGTGGTATTTGAGTCAGACATTGAAGATATGGAGGCTTTGGGCAGGCCAAAGGGAAAGGTGAGGGAGGGAGGGAGGCGGGGAGGGACCAGATGCCTGGCCTAGCCACAGAAGGGAAGCAGGCTGTGAGCAGGTGGCTGGTTGCTGGGTGAGGGGGCAGGTGGAAGGGGAGGAAAATAATGGAAGGGCACTGAGGAGGTCATCCTGGGTGTCACAGTCCTCACCTGTCACAGTCTTGTCACTGTTCCCCTGTGACCCTGGTCATGCCTTATCTGTGACTGACCATAAATGGGCTAGGCTGTGTACTCCGGTGTGCTGACAAAGACAAAGCATGGCAGAGCCCAGCTGGGCAGCTCCAGGGTCCCCTGAACCACCTTCCTACCCTCTCCTCTGGCTGTGTCCTACACCTCCTCATCTCTCCATGGTATGAGCTTGCCTCTCTTTCCTGGTCCCTGTCCCTAGCTTAGGCTCTGAGAGGGTCAGTTCCAGCCCCAGAGAGGTTGGCCATGGGGTGAAGGCCCAAGAGCAGAGAGCTTAGCAGGAGGGTGGGCTGCAGCTGGCTGTGTTCAAGTTTGGGCCAGAGCTCTCCCTGGGGCCTGTTCTGCTTGTCATGGACAGATATGTGATGTGGCACTTCCCAGTCCCCTGGGGTGGGCTGTTGTCCCCTTTCAGAGGGCCTCCTCTCCCCGGCCTTTTCCTCCTCCCCACACAGCTTTCCGAACTCCTTACACTTTGTTAGGAATCTTTATTTCCAGATTAGTCACCACGCACACAACACGGAGCGTCCCTGATTTGAGGAGCAAAAACAGTCATTACTAGATTGGTTCTCTGTGGCTGAGTGTCGGGGAACAAACAATGCCGTACAATTTCCGCTTGTGTAGCGTCTTTCAAACCACGCCATGCCCCGCAATGCTCGAGCTGCTGTAAATAGTACAATAACCAAGATAAACATTCTAAACATCTTCGCATCGAGCTTCATCTGGCTGTGCTGCGCTCAGCCAGTGCGGAGGCAAGAGGGAGAGCTGAGGACGGTGCGGGCCTGCGGGCCCAGGGGTGCAGCTGGAAGGAATAGGAGGGGGGCTGTCTGAAGGGAGGTCAGGTCAGAGGGCAGCAGAGATGGTCCTAACCTGCTTTTGGAAGGTCAGCTCTTGGAAGGGGTGGCCTCGTTTGGACAAAGCTGGGTACAGCTAGAGCCACAAGGATGAAAGAACTCTCTGTCCACTGCCTGGAGGAACTCAGAGTGCCTAAAAGAACACAGGATAGGGTTCTAGGTGCCGTAACAACATAACTTGCTTTGTGTCTCAGTTCACTTTCCCAGTTCTTGGTTTTCCTTAAGACAGGATGAGCCAGCAACTTCCCCTGCACCCCTGGCGTCCATTGCTCATGAGGCCCCACAGATCCCTGAGGTGTGAGACTGTACAAGGTCTGGCCATTTTCTTTCTGATAAAGCCTACAGGGAAGCTGCCTCTGATTCCCCTGAGGCAACTTCAAAGATTCCTCCAAGGATGCTGAGGATGGGCCACAACCCGGAATGGAATCAGTCTGCATTTGAGTCTTCCTTTTCCTTGGTCTTCAACAAAGACCGGCCTTTCTGGTTTCCATCGCCTCACTTTGGCAAACTTTGAAACAGCATAAAGATACCTGTTTGGGAGGATTCACCAAAATAAGCGCATGTTTCCTAGTGTAGTGTCTGCATACAGTAGGCATACAATAGTTGCTGGTGGTTATTTTAATTATTAATGAGAGCAATCTCATCCACTGTGAGGAAGCCCTGCTTGGCCCTGGGGAATGCATCTGACTAACACTGCAGAGATGGGAGGTGAGGTGACTGTATGCTGCCCTGCTGGACCCGCTTGGGCATTGGCTGCAGCAGCCACCGGGACAGGGTCCTGGTGCTTGCTCTCATGTTCAAGTTGTCGGAGCTTTGTTCATCCATGCTTCCTAATTTGGGTGAAGTTCGCCATATGGAGAGCAGGGAACAGTGTTAAAAAGCTTTCACACATAGATAGTGCAGCACTTTCTCTGCTAAATGAGGACTCTCTTCCCAGTACAGATTTCACACGCCGATCTCCAGGGTGTTGAGTTCCCTAGTCAACAGGGGTGGAGTTGTTGGGGCTCGTGAAGGCATTGTCCCTGGCTGGCAGGGTCCTGTTCCGACCCCAGGAGAAATCCCATCTTTTTCCTCCCCTGGGTGAAGGCTTTCTAGCCCTCTCAGCTGAGACAACTTGGCTTCCAAGTCCAGGCCGAGTGTGCCTGGCTGCCCCCAGCCCCAGCCCCAGCCCATGGCTGCCAGGCCTGCACGCCAGGGTCTCAGGGGATCCCTCTGGATGCTACTCTCATTTCACGTCTGGAAGGGAGCTGTGCAGTTCTGAATTGAGCCCAAGCCCCCTGTTCCCCAACCCATGGCACATTCTCTAGAACTTTCTCTCCAAGCCAAGACATCTGCTGCAGCATCAATCCCTGCCCCCCATCTCTCCGAGCCCCCTCCCCCCGGGTCCGACTGCCTGAGCATGCCTGGTTCAGTTAGTAAGTAAATGAATGTGTTCCTCTGTTTGTTGGAGGCAGAGTGGCTGTCCTTCACCTACAGACACATCATTGCCCCAGAGAGTGTCTTCCATGGTGGTCCATGCTGGCTGGCTTTGCTCTTATAACTGCGGAGAGCTGAGGTTTGTGATCAATTTGGTCTCGGTCCTGTCTCCTCTTCCCTACCTATCTTAGCACTAGCATACAGAGATACTGAAGCAGCTAAGCCACCAGGGCGAGGCTCAAAATCAACATAGAAATAGTGACTGTCAAGCCATTTATTGAGCGCCCACTGAATGCTCAATCTAATCTTAGTTCTCCCCGAAACCAGGCAAACATCTGTGTGTCTACACTGACTTTAAAGACCGGTGAGCTAGAGTCAGGGTTTAAGTGACAGGAGGCAAAGTTGCACACCTCACCGTAGTGTCAGAATTCACAACTAGAGCTACCGACCTCAGACCTGTGGTCTTTTCCTGTCTCAGTGCCAAATCACCCGAGGTGCACTCCCACCGGGGTCAAGGGCAAAGATGGAACTCCAATGCAGTTAGAGTGTTCAGGGAAGGGAGCAAAGGCTTTCTCTGGCTGGTGGGATTACAGAATGCGGGCTGCAGAGTGAGGGAGGACTGAGCCACAGCACGTCAGGGTCTGCGCCTTTGTTCTGGTGGAGCTCTGCCACCCACACGGGCTTGGCTCTCCTTGTGACCCCTGCGCAGCACGGCAGGGTCTGGCTTTGCCACCCCGTGGGAAGAAGACAGGCTGGAAATTGTTTTGAGATGTTTTCATTGATTTTCTTTAATGCATAGAAACATTTCTGCTCGCATGGGCTTCCATGAGAGGAAGGAAAGAAAAGATTGGATGCAACTTTGGGAGACTGGGCGGAGCTCAGGGAGGGAGTCTGAGAGCCTTGTCGATCGCTCTTCAATTTATCAGTATTTTCCTGGAGTTTTTTTGCAAAGCCCTCTGCTTAATCTCACGGTTGGGTCAGGCACTGGGAGAGGAGATGTGGCCTCCTGGGTCCTTTGGCTTGCAGACTAGTTCAGGCGAGGCAGCAGGGTCCTGTCGAAGTCCACACATTTAACCCAGCCTTTGCTGCCTCACTTTTTGCAGAGAGAATCTAGCCATAAGGTTAGAGTTCTAGGACTTTCTGAAGGACCAAAGCAGGGGATAGAGGTCCAGGCGTGTGGTTTCTGGGTCATTCGTGAAGCTCCACTCTGAGAGCTCTGGGCTCTCTCACACTTCCTTCATGGTGGGAGAGAGCCTTCACTGCCACACAGCGGCCGGGAAGGCCCGCCCCTGTCCCACTATGCAAGGGTGAAAAGGACAGTGAGGGCAGAGTGTCACAGGTCAGATTCCTCTTAAAGAGTTACACACATGAGCATAAATGTGTGTGTGAGCATGTGTGAGCACATATGCGCATGCAAACACGTGCAGTCAGAGGACAGCTTGCAGGATCTGGTTCTCTCCTTCCACCGTGTGGGTTCCAGGACTTGAACAGAGGTCATCAGGCAGTAGGCACCTTTACCCACTGAAGCATCTCGATGGCCCTGAATCCAGTTCTTAAGGAGATCTTTCTTTGATTAATGAGCATTTGAGATGAGGGGAAACTTGAGCTCCCAGATCTCTGTCCCTAAATCTTCTCCTGAGGCCTGAAAGTACCCCAGAACCCCCAGGGTCATGGCCTCAAATTGTCAAAGAAGTCCCCGTCTCAGTTTTTCTTGAATGACCCTATGATACTATTGAATTTTATTAGATAATATGTTTATTCATTGTATGAATATAGTGAGTGACTAATGAGCGAAACGGAACCTTGGTGAGAAAGGAGAGGTCATTTCAACACAGCCTAGACCATACTAGAAGGAAGGAGAAGAGCATTGTCAAACTGTACAAAAAGAATTACAAGATCCATCCAACACATTGTCTGCACAGGCTCTTGATCATCATAGGAAAGATTCAACTAAGATGCCCGCTTAGTCCTAAAGCATTTCTTCTCAGGCAAAAGTACCAGAAGATTGGTGCTTGTTCACTGGGATGGGGTTTGGTGGAGTTGGTGTGGAATTTTGGACTTGCCAGGGAGCAGTCCTCTAGGGCTCTAATGTGTTTATACTTGTCCTCCTGGAGGGAGGAGGGAGAGAGGAGGGAGGCTACAGGAGGGAGGAGGGAGGAGGGAGTCTCCAAAGACTCAGGACATCAAGGAAGTTTGTAAACTCATGAAGTTTAAGATGCACAGAAAGTTACAGGATTCACACACCTCTCTGTAATCTTCTATGACAGTAAACAATGGTGTGTGTGCTGGCTAGTTTTATGTCAACTTGACACAAGCTAGAGTCATCCTAGAGGAGGGAGCCTCAACTGAGAAAACGCCTCCGGAGGATTGGGCTGTAGGCAAGCCTGTAGGGCATTTTCTTAACTAGTGATTGATGGGGGAGGGCCCAGCCCATGGTGGGTGGTGCCATCCTTGGGCAGGTGGTCCTGGGTTCTATAAGAAGGCAGGTTGAGCAAGCTATAAGGAACAAGCCAGTAAGCAGCACCCCCTCCATGGCCTCTGCATCAGCTCCTGCCTCCAGGTTCCTGACCTGTTTGAGTTCCTGTCCTGACTTTCTCCAATGGTGGATCACATGTGGAAGGGTAAGCCAAATGAACCCCTTCCTCCCCAGGTTGCTTTGGTCACGGTGCTTCATCACAGCAATCGGAACTCTAACTAAGACAGCAGGTGAGGATGTTCTTCTGTGGAGCTGCCTGAAGGTAGGCAGGGAACTCCAGGGATGGAGTTTTCCAGAATCATCACCCATGCTGTGAGGCGACAGCTGCCTTTGAGTCACCAACATTCCAGTTAGTAAAGCCTGCCCAGCTTCTGCAAGTCATTCCAGCTGGTTCGTCAAGCTAGACTGAGTAGAACTTTTTCTGTGGTTTGCTACTGGTGCCTTTTTTGGTGTGAAGATCTGTTCACATCTCCCCAGAAAAAGTTATGCAAGATCCTGGTTACCCACAGGCCCTCCTAGAGTCACTCCATGTGTGTCCCTGTGGCTTCCTCCGACAGCTCCTCAGGAAGCCCTCCAGACTCAATGTCTGCTTCATTTGTTTGTTCCTTACCTGGAAAATCCAGCTCCATTCTTGCCTGTGCAATTCACCCTTCTCCATTTGACATGAAAGTCACGTGGCTGAGTGTCACTTCATTTGTTTTTCCTTTGTTCTGAACTAAGGACAAGCTGCCCATCTTCCTCCGAGCCCTGGATGCTGGGCGACTGTGATTGGCAGTGGCCCAGGACATAAGACAAATGTGCCTTAGGAAGCAGATCTGCCAGAAAAATTCTGCCCAGTATGGGCTCTTTTCACCCCATTCTTGGTGGCAGGAGTTTTATGTGTCTCTGGGCAACTCCATCCTTTCCTCTCCCCCTGAGCCCCTAAGAAACCCTGACCCCAGAGGCAATGGCTTTGGCTCGGAAGCCTTCTTTTCATTCTGTCAGTTCATTGCTCGGATTTGGGCACCAGTTTGACATGGACAGTCCCCAGGAGGGTGGCAGCAGTGGCTGAGATGAGGACGGTGACTCGCTCGGCTTACTACCAAAAAGTTTATTTTAAAACCAGTGCCTTGCGATCATTCCTGTGCACCCCAAGCTCCCGATCTAGGTAGGCAGACAAGAAACTGGCAAGATGGAAGGACGCCTTTTGGTATCTCTCCGCTCCTGATAGAAGCGGTACCCATCTTGGGGCAGTTTCTTCCCCTATGCTGGCCTTTGGGTAGGAGGGTTGGAAGGGGTGAGGGGAATGGTGGGGGAAAGGCATGCCTTAGGGGGAGGCAGCAGGAGGAGGGGGGCATGGGCTGGCTGAATAGAACTCAAGAGCCCTTGTGTACAACGAGATTAGCACGATGTGAGCGTTTCCATGCCAAGGTGCTAACGCAATAATACACGCGAGTTTGCCAACTTTTCAAATTGAATGTATTTGATTATTTGCTTTTAATTAGTGTGAGTTTTGGAGTATGTACAGGATTGTCAGGGATCCCCACAAAGCCTCCCACAGCCCAGGAAGCCTCCCCTTGGTAGAGATGGCCCGGGATTGTTCTTTTTTAGTGATTTAACAGCTCTGGTAAATGTTTCAGCCCATTCCCATTGTGCCTCTGTTTCAACCCATTGGCAAGACCAGCTGAAGTGAGCAGCAAACCTCTTGTCTGTTCTGAATGCCGACGGCTGCTCCTGAGATGGTTTTTCCAGCCCGACTCGGGCTTTTGGTGAGCATCCCTGGTTTGCTTTGCTGCTTGGGCTTTGGTTTTCTTTCCTTTTTCTTGCTAGAGTTGGCTCCTACGATAACCTTTCCTCATCTCCTTCCCTACAAGTTTTAGGAAACAGCTATATACAGGGAAAACAAATGGGCAGTGGAGAGGGAGCAGAAAAGACATCTGCTTACACAATTCAGACACATCTCCAGAGCTCTTTCCACCTGCCGCAGATTCCAGACCATCTGAGTTTGCTGTCCCTCTGCTCAGCACTCCTCAGGATGGCTCTCACCTCTGCTATGTGAGGGGACAATACGGTCATGGAGAGGCTGGGTCCCCAGGAAATGAGTAATTGAGCTGGTGGGCAGTGCTGCCCTGGCTGGTGGGCCCACCTCATGGGTTTCATGCTGTTTGTCTCAGAGTTCCTTCCTGCATTTCCCATGGGGAACTTGCAGGCAGGAGTCACCTACAAAATTAAAAGCCTCATTTTTGGCCCAAGTGCCAGGCAGGAGAGGTGGAGGGGTCGGTGAGGCAGTCCTGTCTCCTTCCTCTTCCATTTGCAAAGGAGAAGGGAGTGTGAGGTTCTTCTCTCACAGACCTGTCACTCAGCTCATCTTGGCCTTAGGACATCAGGACCCACGCAGCATGGCTGGCCACCTTGTCCTTGCCCGCCTCCAGCTCCCCGGGCTGTGCCTACAGCTCGCCAGGGCCATGGAGGAGCTGCCCATGCAGGGGAAGAAGGGCCCCCTTATCCACATTCTGAGGACGGCCGCCTGCCTGCCCACCCATTACCTACACAATCTCTCAGTTACATTAAAAAAAAAATCTTTCCCCCCCTTAACAATAGGAGGAACAAATGGTTGACAAATAACAACAGCAGCAGCTCTCTGACAAAAGCACGCAATTATTACAATTACACTCTCCTTGATTAGGCTGCCACGCACTGCATTTCAATGTAATTGATGTTGTAGGTTGACACATCGGACACGAATATTCTCGCCTGTCCCTTCTCTCTTTTGTTTCTGGGGCTGATTTGCATTTTCTATGCTTTTAGTAATGAAGACTTAGCACTTTTCCTCCATTAGAAAAAAAAAGACAGATACAATAATCTGCAACTCGGCACTTGTTTAAGGATTCTGACCCTCGAAAATACCACTTTGCTTCACACATTAGCTGCTTACAAAGAAGGAAGCTAATGTATCATCTAATTGGGCAAACCACTGCATCTGATTTCTCTCAATCAGACTATTAGCTTCGTAATTACCCATCTGCCTCGTGTGGAAAAACGGCAAGGCGCACACCCAGCTAATAACATTCTCAAGAGCTCTCCAGCGCAGTGAGAGGAAGGCGGCATGGAGGGAGATGGTCTCTAACCATTTCGATGCCAAGGTGGTCACACAATGCAGGGGGGCTCATGCCAACCTGCCCCGCCTGGATACTCTTCACCAGTTGTCTTTAATGAGTTGCCATTTTAGGGGGGTCTGTTCAAGATCACCGTGGCTGCTGCTACAGTGGTGGTGGTGGCCGGGGTAGACACTGAGGTGTGGTGACCTGTGGGAGTGAGAAGGAGGTCTCTGCAGGGCATGCTCGGTTTGGAGGAGAAATAGTCCCAGTGTGGGAGTTCTCAAGGCAGAACAAACAATACTCAAACGAGAGATTTCACTTCTTGTGTCCCTCTTCTGTGGCTGGGCCCCTCCTTTCTCCATGTCGGCCACAAGGGGTGTTTAGCACAGTGCCAGCGTGTGGGCCTTCTGACATCAGGAGTGAGCATCGTGACTGCGTGGTGGCCTCCCTAACTTGTCATTGGTTGTTGTTTGTTTATTTGAGGCACAATTTCATGTATTCTAGGCTAGCCTCAAACATGCTTTGTAGCTGAGGATGACCTTGAACTCCTGATCCTCTGGCCTCCACTTCCCAAGTGCTGGGATTACAGGCATGTGCACCAAGCCTGGTTTTATGTGGTACTTGTTATGGGACCCTGGGTTTCATGCATGTTAGGCCAATGCTCTGCCAACTGAGCTGCATGGCCCGCTTGAGTCTTGCATTGAGTTGTGAAGGTTTGTTTGTTCAATTGGCTTCTGCAGGGCTTTTCCACCCTCTAAAAACGGTTTGTCCTCAGGTCCTAGGAAGTACCCCTTTCTCCAGCTCCATGCCCTGGGCTGGGGTGGGTGCTCCCTCTGACTGTGCCATCCAGGACAGGGGTGAGATATGTTTGGGAGAGCAGGTGGGGCTGATTTTTGTGGAGACCCAATTTTCATCTTTGAAATTCCTCCACTTCCTGTTGGGACAGCCTGGCCATTATGTGTGTGTTCTCAATAACAATCTTGCTTGAGCAAAGCTTTCTAATGAAAACGTTTCAGACCCATTGGGCTCACCCAGTGTATTTCCTCCTTCAGGCGGGCACACTGGTGCTAGGGTCCCCGTGTTCATTACGTGTGGTTGCCTCATTTAGCTCATAGCTGCTTCCTGCTAAGGAGTAAGCACGGGCGGCGGGCAGTGTGGTAAGGCTTACGTCTGTGTGTTTATTCTTCATCGCAAAAGTTAAATTCTGATATTATTTCAAAGGGTCCTTATTTAATCATAAATTAATAGGCTGGGAACAGAACTTTACGTATTTACTCCACTGTCTATGAGAATGTAAAATGAAAAATCCCAGCTATATGAGTGTTCTAGACTGTTGATGCCCCTGTCTCTTCCTGGGACTATAGGTTCACACCGCCATACCCGGCAGATCTTTTTATTTAGGGCACTATTTTTATAAAGCAGTAAGAAAGCAGGAAGGGTCCCAGCTGGAGCATAAGGAGGAGAGGGGGACAATTGAGAGCACCAAATAACAGCACGTGTATGCTTTGTATGCTAGCCTAAAAATATTAAACCTTGGGACACGCCATTGGAAGAATTTTGTTGACCTGTGCTAGGTCACTTATTCCATTGTTAGGAAAACCAGGGACAGGGACAGCTGTAGGTGTCTTTTGAAGTTTTGTCAACTTGTGGAAGATGCAGACAGCATATCACCTGGAGTCTTGCAAAAAGACCTCTGAGGCTTCCTTCCAGGTCTCTGTGTAAGGAGAAGCTTGTTTTCCCCAAGCCATATTACAGCCTGTAGCTGATAATCTCTCTCTGCACTGGCTGCTAGGAAGCTCAAAGGTGAGGTTAGCCCACGGCCTTCACAGGACAGACAGTTCAAAGTCTGTGTGCTAAAGTCACTCAAACCTTGCTACTGTCTGACCCTTCGTAACATCTATCCTTGGCTCTCAGACCTGCAAATATTCATTTCTGTTAGGTCTCCTGGTGTTACTATATATGTGCTTGCACAGTGTCTGAGTTTGTGGTGGGAAAGTGTTCTTGTGTGAGCCGAGAACAGAGAACCAGTGTTTTGCCCAGGCCACACAGGACTAATGCAACCAAGAAATCTCTCTTGTACCAAGAACAGGTTTCCTCAGATGTTCAGAGGTCAGTCATGAAGTGTACTGAGATGGGCCTTCTCTTCTTTGTCAGGTCGGACATCATTTGTTAGACTCCATGATAACTTTCGTACCCTTCCCTAATAGCTGGGAATGCTAAGTGGTCTGAGACCACCCAGCATCCTCTGGCAGCATAGGTGGGGGAAAGATGCTTTCTCAACTCCAGCTGATGGGCTGAGTATATGATCACTGTAGCCCAGG
>CABHPP010127303.1:0-15728 GCA_902168425.1 Peromyscus attwateri
AAAAAAAAAAAAAAAGAGCATGTTCACAGCTGCTTGATTTCTACGTGTAGCAGAGCCAAACAGGTTCGCAGAACCCTCTGAGAACATTAAAGACATTGAGGTTTCCTTCCAGAAGAATGCAAAGATGCACAGCTCCAAAAACTAAACCCAGATTAAGAAACTCCCTCGACTACTCCAGTTCAACTGATCCAGGCTAACTGTCATTCTAGTGAGCCTCATCTCTGAGGAGCATTTAGCCCAGCACGCAGGACAAACAGGTGACAGGATCATTCAGTTATGTGGCCACAGAGCCATGCAAAATCTCAGATTCTTCTCCCACGAGTACAGAATAGGTGGCCTGGGATTACAGGATTGCTCACTGGAGAAAAGGGCAGAGTGTTGAGCACAAAGCCCGAGAGGACCGCCCAACAGTGGCAGCCTGACACAAGATGACCAGCACCCATAGCTAAGAAGAGGCACTGTGTAGCCTCTCTCCCTTTCTGGGTCAGCAGCAGCTGTGTATGTATGAATGTGTGGGTATCTGGGGACCCAGGCACCCTCCCAGGTCTTTCAACTTTGTTACTTATTTCATGTGTGTGTCCATCATACGACATGGGCAAAGGTCAGAGGACGACTTGCAGGAATCAGCTCTCTTTCCACCACCTGAGTCCCAGAGGCTGACCTCAGGTTGTCAGGCAAGGTGACAGGAACCTTACAGCTGAACCATATCACTGGCTTCATTTTTCAGACTAAACTTCCCAGGATGAATGAAAAAGCCCAGTTCACCCTCGGCCCTCACATGGCAAACTCACCAGATTGTACAGCCACACAGAAGAGGCTGTGGCCCCTTCTCTGCCTCTGCTATTTCCTGGGAACTAAGCTATCCTCTCCGGAGGCGGGGAGGCTCTGAGACGATGAAGCTTAGGAAGTTCCTGAAAGTTTCAGGATTCCCGAGGCCCCATCCAAAGTTATAAGGCAGCGAAGGCTGCTGAGGAGAGGAGACTCTTGGGTAGAGATCCAGCACGTTGGACAGAAAGCCCCCAGCACACAGCTTGGTGGACTCGTCACCCATGCAGCCCTGAGTCAGCCATGCCTCTCTAAGTAACCAATAAACTCACCGGTCATCAAACTAGACTGAGGTGGAGTCATTCTTGGCCTGTTGTCAGTGCCCTATCTGCCGTGAAAAGACATTTGTTCATGTCCAAGAAAAGTTACATTCTGACACCAGAACAGGGGACTCTGGGGAGCACATTGCCCTCGACCAGCAAGAGACTCTCACTCGCATCCTGTCTTCTCAGAAACTGCGGTGACCTCCCTCTGACCTTGAACGCCAGTAGCACTTTACTGTAGAGTTTCTTCACCTTTAGAGTTTGCAAATTGCTTACTATGAGGATCTTCTTCAAGCCTGTCAGGGATGCCACTGATGATAAGGATTATCCCAGCAGGGCTCCACTTCAGAATTAATGTGGTCTATTTAAAGTGCAGCTCACCTGCCGTTTAATGCAAGCAATGGCTATAATTTAATTTGGAAATCTATACGGATCTGCTTTGAAACTTGGGGTAAATTCCAGAAGCGTGCCAGGCTTCCACTTCTCCGAGCACCGAAGCCAGCTGCCACAAGAAGAGAACCAGGAAGGGGTCCCAAAGTGAGCTGTCTGGGGGCCCTGTTTGCAGCTGCCTAACAGAAACAACCAGCTTTTGGCAGTTTTAACAGGCCTTGGCTTTCACTGGCAATGCCAAGAAGTCATATCTTCCATAGGCACAGAGAATAAAGTGCTTGACGAGCAAGAGGAAGACTTGAGTTCAGATCTCATGTAAAAAGCCAGGTGCAGCTGGGCAAGGTGGCACATGCCTTTAATTCCAGCACTTAGAAGGCAGACACAGGTGGATCACTGTGAGCCAAAGCTAACCTGGTCTATATGGAGTTCAGGCCAGCCAGAACCTGGGTACAGGGGTGCACCTGTAATCCCAGCCCTGGGATCCCTAGGGCTGCTGGTCAGTCATTCTAACCCAATCACTGTGCCCCAGCTTCAGTGAAAGCTCCTTTCTCAAAAAAATAAGGCAGAAAGCATCTAAGAAAGACACCCGACATGATCTCTGGCCTGCACAAACACATGTGCACACGTACAAGGTACACACGCACACACAAAATGCAAAATAAGAACATATAAAATGTGACTATGAGCTGACTCAGTCAGTGTCAGCCACAGTAAACATGGCTGCTGTATAATGTGTTTAATGGTGAGCAGCTCTGGAGACCGTCATTACACTGAAGCAAAGCCTAGCAGAAAGGTGCCCCAACAGCATCCCTCCCCTTGCTCTGGCATCGCCCCTTTCCTATGACAAACATGTCCCACGTGGTTCCCTGTGACACTGTCTTACCCTGTCCTCTTCCACCCCCAGCAATGTCAGGTCCCACAGGCTGGGAGATAATCAGACCACATCGGGTGTCCACCTCTGTGACACAGCTTCATCCCTCTCCTGTCTTAGATTTGTGCTCTTCGTGGGGTATTCTTTACATTAATTTCGACATTTTTTTAAATAAATATATATATATATATATATATATACACACACATACACACACACACACACACACACACACACACACACACACACGTGTGGGGAGGGGGGCGCACAGGGGTATGTGTATGTGAATGCAGGTGCAGAAGTCAGAGACGTCAAATCCCCCTGGAACTGGAGTTACAAGCAGTTGTGAGCTGCCAAACATGGGTGCTGGGTCCTCTGCAAGTGAAGGACATGCTCTTAACCTGCAAACCATCTCTCCAGATGTAATGAGATAGGGTTTGTTCTCTGATCATCTGATGAGCATCTACACAAGACTTGATGCCACTGAGCAAGAGCTCTCCTCCAGAGCCTGGGGTGGGGGGGAAAGGAGCAGGGAGACAGTCTACTGAGCAACAGGTCTCCTCCAGAGCCTGGGAAGGGCAGACAGGCCACTGAACAACAGCTCTCCTCCAAAGCCTGGGAGGTGTGGGGAGACAGGCCACTGAGCAACAGGTCTCTTTCAACTAAGCAGGGTCAAGCACTGCACAAACTGAAGCAATGTATCATCCAACTCTAAGGAGAAAGGGCAGCAGCTCTCATATATTAGACAAGACAGGTAGCTGGCTCAAGGGCTCTGAATCACTGGAGTCCTGACTTCACTCAGGGTCACAGAGTGTAATCACACCTCTGAGCTCCACATTCACATCAGAAAGGGAAGACAGACTCAGGACAAAGTCAGCTCTGCCACTCCTCTTATCTAAAGGCAAGAAGAGCAAACCCGGAAAACCACAGGGAAGCAGACGAGGAGAGAAGCAGTGGGACTAGTCCGTCACTCCTGGGGCACTAGACAAAGGAGGACACACCACAGCTGCAGACTCAGGTGGGAACAAACACTGTACCCACACTGAGGCAGAGGCAATCCACACCCCTCTCATCTAGCACAAGAACTTGGTGGAAATTGCTGCTCCAGCCCAGGACCCTCCCAGTCAGAGCAGGAGATGGTCAGCACTGCAGGGTTCCCAAGAAGGAGTCACAGCTTTGGCATCTCACCATCTTCCAACTGGCCATAAGGCTGTCTAGAGCAGAGGGGCTGTGGTGTAAATATGAATAACATAGAGTAAAAATTTGTGTGTCTAGCACATCAACTTGATATGTTTTTGTTTTCATAAATCTATGATAAGTACACATAATTAACCATTTTAACCATTTTTATTTTTTATTACATTTTACTCTGTGTGAGTGTGTGTGTGTGTGTGTGTGTGTGTGTGTGTGTGTGTGTGTGTTGATGACAACTTAAAAGAATCAGTTCTCAATGAGGCATGGTGGTGCATTGTTGTGGAATAAAATATTCATGTAACTATATAAGGATGTGTTGCATTTCTTTGTGTTGCAGAATAATTGTTTAACGATGTAAAGATGTGTTGCATTTGTTTATGTAAAGATGTGCTGCTGTCTCACCTTGCCTGCCAGAGACACCTGATTGGCCTAATAAAAAGCTGAATGGCCAATAGCTAGGCAGAGGAGAGACAGGCAGGGAACCAGCCAGCCAGGAGCAGCCAGCTGGGGGTCAAGGAGCAGCCAGGGACCAGCCAGTCAGGCAGTAGCCAACCAGATAGACACCGAGGAAGCAGGAAAGTAGAGCATACAGGAAAAAAGGACGGTAAAAAGCCATGAGGTGGATAGATGAAGAGAAACAGGTTAAGTTATAAAAGCTATTGGGACAGGCCTAAAATAAGGCCAAGCATTCATAACTAATTAGTCTCTGTCATGATTTGGGGGCTGGCTGTCCAAGAAAGCCTGCTACATTTGTCCCCCAACATGAGGCTCGTATTTCTGCATAGGGCCTGAGAAAGCCGGCGGGGGAAAAAGAGGAAAAGAAAAGACAGTTCTCTTCTTCCACCGTATGAATCCCAGGGATCCCGCTCAGGTCCTCAGGCTTGCACAGCAGCGTGTTTACCAGCTGAGCCGTCTCACCAACCCACGTCAGCCATTTTCAGTGTGTGTCTCGTAGCTCTGTCTACTCCAGTCCTGTGCAGCCAGCAGCACTATTTCTAGAACGTCTTCATCATCCCAAACAGAAACTCCTTCATTAAATCACTCCCTCAGTTTTCCCTCCCCAGCCTTGGGGACTTCAACTTCTTGCCTGTACATTTTACTATTCCAGGCACCTCTGTCAGTGATATCTATGGTATTTGTATGTCTATGACTTAGTACAATGCTTTTGAAGATTCCTCAACATTATGGCATGTGTTAATGTATTAGTGCTTAATTACTTTTTTTTTCTTGACTGCTGTTTTTGTTTTGTTTTGAGACTGTGTCTGACTCTATAGCCCTGGCTAGTATATAACTTGGTATATACTCCAGGCTGGCTTCAAATTCACTACATAGCTGAGACTAACTAATGCTTCTACCTCCTGAGTACTGGAATTACAGGAATACACCACCAAATCAATAACACTCTCTCTCTCTCTCTCTCTCTCTCTCCTTCCCTCCCTCCCTCCCTTCCTCCTTCCTACCTCCCTCTTTCTCTATCTACCTCCCCAACAACCCAGAGACTTGCTATATTTATAATAACCTGGCCTAGTACTCTTTTATGTAGCTAACCTCAGACTTACAATCTTTCTGCCTCAGCATTTTGAGTGCTTGAATCATAGGCATGTACCATCATACCCAACTTATCACTCCTTCTCATGGCTGTATGAAAAAGTTGGGAACATGTTAAACAGTATAGAAAATAGGAATACATACATATATATATATATATATATATATACACACACACACACACACACACACACACACACACACACACACACACACACAGTCTTCCCTGTTATTTTTTGCATGTGTGATGTGAGTGGTACATGTGTGTTGTGTATGAACATGTGGTATGCACTTGTTCATACACATATATGCACCCGTGTACATACAAGGAGGCAGAGGAGGATAAGGGTGTCCTGCTTCATTGCCCTCTCTCAGTCCTTTGAGACAAAGTCTCTTGCTGACTTTAAGCTAGGCTAGCAGCCAGCAAACCCCAGCAACCCTCTAGTTTCTACCCAACACGGTACTGGCATGACAGCCACACCCCATTTTCTACATGGATCCTAGAGATTGAACTCAGGTCCTCATGCTTGCAACCCCCTAGCTGTCTCCCTGGCCCCAGGAAGCAGGGCTTTTAAAACTCATGACTCATCTCCTTTTAGATGTGCACTTCATCTTTGAAGAGACATAGTCACCCTGAGAGGAGTAAAGGACTCATAGAACTCCCAAGCTGATAATCAGGTCTAAAAATTGACAATTCAGGTGTCAAATATGAGCCTTCATTCATGACACATCAAAAATAGATACCTTTGAGAGCCAGTGGTCACAACATCCCCAAGAGACATTAGTCAGATATACCAGACTGCTTTTCTTTAGAGACAGGATCTCTGAACTTGCAATCCTCCTGCCTCAGCACCCAGTATTTAACATACTGGGACCCACTCATGCATTCGTGTGCCTTGCACTGGTACTGACTCTGTACCAAGATGTCAAGGCCCGTCCCCAAGACTCCATGAACATCCTCACAGTCTAGGGCCCAGAGGTTGAGGAGCCGCATGCCAACAGCTCTCCCCATAAGACCAGCCACTCTTTACTACCGCTAACCCCTTCCGTCAGTAACCCTGGACACAGTTTGGTGTTCTCCCACACTGTTGGCAGACATCCTTCCGAGGCCTCTTCACCAGAAGTAGATTTGCAAGTTCATGACAATAACAGCAAAACCCCAAGACGGAACTGAAAGCACCACACAGAGCAGACGGTGACAGAGCGGACTTCCCCTTCCAGCCAAGATGACGGGCCAGGCTCTCCTGGCACATGCAGCTTCCTCAGAAATCAGTGTTCTATAGAAATGAAGTCATTGCCCAAGGGGACTTGGTGAATAAAAATATAAACTCTGCTTTGAGTGAAGTGCAGTGGACCATTTTCAAAAATCCCCACCGAGGTCCAAAAAGACAGTGTCCAATTGACAGGTGTGGGGGCAGCAGAGGGCTGGGGGTGGCTTCCCAGGAAAACTAGCCCTTCACCTCAGTCAGGATTTTGACACAGTCCTTGGTCACCTCTATGATGTACATACTTTAAGCTACAGGATAAGTGAGGCTGGACCCTGCCCCTTCCCTCCCAGGAAAAGTAACAGGCAAGAGAACAGGGCGCACCACTGGGAGGCTTCACGGGGACTGCTGAGGCACAGTTGGGGTAAACTGGGTAGGGAGCTCAAGGAAAGAAAGTTGAAATTTCTAAAGAGAAAACAGTAACACAACACTACATATCCGTTTGAATGGCTATTAATTTCTGTGGGGTGTTGCTGTTGTTGGTTGGTTGGTTTGTTTTGTTTGTTTGTTTGTTTGTATTTTCAAGACAAGGTTTCTCTGCATATCCTTGACTGTCCTGGAACTCACTCTGTTAGACCAGGCTGGCCTCGAACTCAAGAGTTCCACCTGCCTTTGCCTCCTGAGTGCTGGGATTACAGACAGGTGGCACCACCGCCCGGCTTTTGTGGGGCTTTTAAGGCAAGAAAGAGATGTGGAGACATGAAGAAGTAAGAGGGCGACTCTAGAAAGCACAGGGACGGGAATGACTAAGACCCACCACAGAAATGCTCTGGACTCAGCATCTGGAGAGTGTGGAGCATCTGTAGCCTCTCTGCGCTGCTCAGTGGATGCCAAGTGCTGCAGCACTAGAACAATTCAGTGTTTCCTCAGAGTGTTAAACACAAGGCCAGAGTCTGCTCAGCAAGCAAGGGTGCTGACCGAGCAACCTGAGTTCCAGGACTGGACCCCAGGAGGAAGGGGAGAACTGACTCCAAGTCATCCTCTGACCTCCATACACGTAATGCTGCATCCCCATGCACACACACAGACTCACTCACACACTCTCTCTCTCTTTCTCTGTCTAAGTAAAGTTTTTAGCGAGATGGGAAATGATTCCACAGGCAAAAGCCCTTGCCACCAAGCCTGACCACTGGAGTTTGGTCCCCAGGACCTATACTTGGTGAAGGAGAAAAACATTGCCCACAAGTTGTCCTTTGACCTCCACATGTATAATGGTGCATGTACATAGCATACAAATAAAAGAAAAATTTATATTAAACATAAGATTACCAGAGGATCCAGCCATTCCACTTCTGGGCAAATATCAAAAGAACTAAAAGCAAAAAAAGCACAAATACTTATTTACCCATGCTCGTAGCAACATTACTTACAATAGCCAACAAGCAACCCAAGTGTCGACCAGGAAAAGAAAATATGGTTTCTCTATCTGCTGGAATAGTACTCAGCCTTAACCAGGGGTGACACTGTGGGGTAGGGGGAAGGCATCATGGTAAATGAAGCCAGACACACACGAAGTACCTCTATTAGTTAAGTTCATTAAGACAGAAGTAGAATGGTGGCTGCTAGGGGCTGGGGGTTGGGGGCTGGGACTTAGTATCAGCATTTTAATGAGTCCATCATTTCATTTTTTGGAATTTTGCCATGGTGGAAAAGTATTTAATATCACTGAGCTGTAGACTGTCTCTTTGTTACATGTATTCCAGGTGTGTTCGTGTGTTGCCTGCATGTGTGTCTGTGTGCTATGCATGTGACTGGTGTTCATGGAGGCCAGAAGAGGTGTCTGATCCCCTAGAGCAGGAGCTACAGATGGTTGCGAAGCACCATGTGGGTACCGAGAAGGAAATCCAGGTCCTCTGCCAGAGCAGCAAACACTCTACACCACTGAGCTGTCTCTCCAGCCCCAAGCTGCAGACTGTCGATGGTTAGGATGATATATTTTATGCTTATTTTACCATAATTGTATATGGTGTGTGTGCACATGTGTGAGAGTGCATTCACTTTGTGTGCACCAGTTGAAGCCAGTATCCAACATCAGGAATCTTCCTCTCTTGCTCTCCACTTTACATTGTATGTACAAAGTACATGATGTGGGGTCATGTATAAGAGGTGTGGAGGTCAGAGGACAACCTACAGGAGTCACTTCTCTCTTTCCACCTTTACGTGAGACTGGTGCCAGGTTAGGAAGCTCGCATGGCCAAGGCCTGTACACACTGAGCCCACTCAAGGGCCTTCCACCTTATTTTCCATGACAGGTCCATCCCTGAGCCCTGAGTTCGCTATTTTTGCTAGACTGGCTAGCTAGCCAGACTACAGGGTCTGCCTGTCCCACCACCCACAACGGTGGATCGTACACACACACCCTGGTACGTGGGCGGTAAGAACCTGAACTCGGGTCTTCTTGCTTATGCAGCAAGCACTTTACCACTCAGACTCCTTGCCAGCCCTCAGTTTTTCACAAGGACACGGGCATAGAAGTCTCTGCTTAGGAGTGTTCTAGTTACTTTTCCTGTTGATGAAATGCCCTGACCAAAGCAACCCAAGGACAGAAAGTTTTAATCTGGCTCACGGTTCAAGGAACCATCCACCAAGGCAGCAGCAGCTTCAAGTGGCTGGTCACCCTGCATCCCTCAGGAAGAGATAGCAAGGGAGGCTGCACTCAGCTGCCTCCTTTTCATTCTCCCGAAAACCAAGCTCTTAGGATAGTGCTGCCCACAGTTAGGGTAGGTCTTCCTATTTCATCTGACGTAAGCAAATAAACTCCTCGCAGGCAGGTCCCGAGGTTCATCTCCCAGGTGACTCTAGATCCTGTTAAACTGATAATCTATATTAACCATCAGGTGTATGGGAAAGAATTGGGGGTGTAAAGAAGATAATAGGAAAAAAACTTTTTCACCGAAACAAAATGGCTGCCTAAACAAGATCCAACAACACCACTAATAGACACATGATCAAGAAATGGGGAAATTCTGAGGAGCCCTGCCCCAAGACAAACAACTAAAGGCAACTAACCACTGCTGAGAGAGAAGCAATCTTCCCCTTAGGGATAAGCCTCCTATTTGGTTATATACCAAGTGGTCAGCCCTGAAATCATATACAGACAAGCAACACTAAACAGACTCAGTAGATTACATTTATATGTTTGTGTGTATATAAAACAATAACAATAATTAAAGAAAAAGAGGCCATGAATTTAAGAGGAAGAAGAAAGAGGGACATGGGGTGGGGGTGGGAGGGCTGGAAGAAAGAGAAGGAGGAAAATGATGCACTCCTTGCCATGCTTTTAAAGGTTCTGACCCTACCAGCTTGTCTCAGAAAATATTGATGTAACTGTATTTTAATTCAATGTTTTTTTTAAAGGATAAACAGAGTGGGGGGAAAGTATTTCCAAATAAAGAATTTCAGGACAGTAGAAGCCAGAAATACTACTTAAACTATGAGATGTGGAGGTATAAATAAATCAGTGGTAAGGGTGTACTGTTAGGATACAATGTCTAGGTTCGATGCTAGCACACACACAGAATACAGTTTAAAAAGTGAGGGATTTAACCATCTTTATTAGTAAGCCCTCAAAAGACAGTGTGTGGTAGCAAAAATCCATTCCTCACAGTACCCAGCACTCACTTCCACTGATGAACTATGGGAAAGCCACAGAGGTCCCAAGGCAAGAGCCACAGCAGGAGGGGAGTGTGTAGGGGTCAGGCCTGTTTTTTGCAGAGTGCAAATGCAAGTGTTCCATCTGTGAGCTGCAGTTCAGCCAGGGGGCAGGTGAGAGGGAAGAGAGAGCAGGTAAGCTGGTAGGAGCCAGAACCTTCAGAGCTATGGCAAGGAACACACAATCCATGCCAACACTACCACAGACCTTTACATCTGGGGAACTGGGGACAAGGGAACTTTTAAGAAGGCCCTTGAAGCCATGGAGAGGTAGAGCTCACTAGAGCTAACCAAGACGAGAGGTAAAGTACAGTGCTGTGTAAGGAGTTACTCTGGGGACAGGTCTGGGAGCACCTAGAAGACTAGGATGAAGAAGAGAGTCATCTGATAAGGAACCCAGGAGCAAATATGGGTGACAATAAGGACTCTGGCTGGGGACTTCAATAGGACTGTCTGGGGTACATAGAAAGTGTAAGGATTGGCGAGCCTACCCAGCAAGACTCTGTCTCGTAGAAAGAAAAACATAACTGAATCGAAACAGCATGTGTAGAAATATGGTACAATGATAAATCTAAAGATTAATAATATTGGAGTATGTAGGTGTGGAAACGATGAGCCAAGAACAAACAGCAGGGAAGCAGAAAGTGTCTCTAGTCACTGTGCCATTGCAGGAAACAGGACAAGGTAGTGTCTCAAGGTAAGAGTAGAAGGTCCTTGATGCCCACGGCCACCGAGCAGACAAGGAGGATCACACTTGTCTACCAGGGGGCTCAGTGACACCAACTGTGTCTCCAGCATGTTCTAACCATTCCTATCACCCTGCCATGGCCTGCTTCTCCACAAAGCAACATTAGTAATGAAGGAACACCAAACACCAAGGGCAGAGCATCCCAAACACCGTGGCTGAGCTTCTTCCCATGCCTCCAGTGTGGCAGGAAAGACCTTTCTTCCACCCTGCACTCCTGCGAGCTGGTAGGACTTGCAGCCCATTGACTATAAGCCAAGTCTTCATAAATTTCTGGGACAGTTTTAATTAATTTTTATTTTGTCCAAAAATCTACCACTTCCAATTAGGACTTAGAGATAGTCATGTATCTGAACACTTGGTCACCAGCTATGGCACTGTTCTGAGAGACTGTGGAACCTGTCAGACATGAGACCCAGCAGATGGACACAGGGGCTGCAATGATGTGAGGAGTTCTTGCCACTGTGATAGACTGGGACCCTCTAAAAGCATGAGACAAAATAATTACATGCCTCTTTTAAGTTGCTTCTTCCAGGAATTCTGGAAGAAACTAGAAAGGAACTATTACACTGTGGTGATATATTGTGTACCCTAATAAAATATGCCTGAAGATCAGAGAACAGAACAGCCACTAGATTAAACATGAATGTCAGGCAGTGGTGGCACACAACTTTAATCCTAGCACCTGGGAGGCAGAGATCCATCTGGATCTCTGTAAGTTCAAAGCCACCCTGGACAACATGAGATTGACTCAGTCTAGGAGAGAAACAGAGCCAAGCATTAGTAACACACACCTTTAATCCCAGTACTTGGGAGTCACACGCCTTTAATCCCAGCACTAAAAAAAAATGAAGTGATATGGTGGGCAGAGAAAGGTATATAAGGCATGAGGAGACAGGAACTAAGGCTTTTCAGCAGAAGTGTCCCTTTCAGCTGGAGCTCTTTCAGGCTGAGGAGTCGGTGAGGTCAGAGGTGGTGGCTGTGACTTACTCTGCTTCTTTGATCTTTCAGCTTTCACCCCAATATCAGGCTCTGGGTTTTTTATTAATAAGACTATTTAGCATTCAAATAACACTACACTTCTAGAGTGATCCTGATACAAGGTTCCTAAGAAACCAAGCAAGATGGTGCCATTTAATGAGCATACTTCTCCTGAAGAACCTCTGTATTTTCAGATACTAGGAGCCAAGGACCAGGAAGAAGTGGTGCCATGTCTTCACAAAGCTTACATCTCAAATGGAATAGGACAATGGACCACTGAATGTGACACTGTAAGATAAAGTGAAATCTCCTGTCCTTTCTTCTGCCACCAATTTGATGGGGGCAGTTTCTCAATTGAGGTTCCCTCTTCCCAGATGACTCTAATGCCAAGTTGATAATAAACTGACCAGCACATTTTCCCAGGGTTCTAAGCCAGCAGTCCTAAAGACACCCTCAAGGACTCCACCCGAAGCCTCTCTGGGTCCCTCATGTTAGACATTTGGAAATTAGCGCCAGACTGGTAGGATACTGCTGTGACAAACCTGACCATGTTTTCCAAGGACTTTGAACTTTGGACTAGAAAAGCCATTAAGTGCTCAGAGCTTAATAAGCTAGTGTGAGAGCATGGCAGGTAATGCCAGGGACAGTGTGGCCAGTGTTGGATGGCTTGTGAGGTTTCAGAGGGAAGCAAAGACTATCAGGGCCATTTATGTGATATTTTGAATTAAGATTCTGATTCTGGTCAGCTGGGCTGAAGAATCAGCAGTGATTAAGACAAGACCAACATCATGGAGACCAAATCTTCTGGGAAGTGCTTCCTCAGGATCAGCACACAGAGAAGAAAAGGCAAGATCATATTTCAAGTCAGGACCCAAGGCCCCAGGTGGGGCCAGGTTTGCTGTTTACAACTACCCTCTTCAGAGAATTCATGTGGGGGTCCCAAGAGAACTTTTCAATCCTTTCCAAGGACTGTGTCATCCATGACCTTACCTTACCTCCCAACATGGCTACATTGAGGGCCAAGCTTGCAATATGTGAGCCCTTGGGAACACTCCCAACCCATATCCAAAGCACAGCCACAGCGTATAACCATGTTGTTCTTACCAGTGTGTGCTAAGTTAGGGATGTTCAGACAAAAAATCTCCAAGCTGACAACATAGGTTGGTAGATAAAGGTGCTTGCTACCAAGTCAGAGAGGCTAAGTTGGATTCTCAATACCTTCAACAGTGGGGAAAAAGAATTGACTCCCACAAGTTGTCTTCTAACCTTTAGACATGAACAGTGGCACACATGCCAACCATCTAAGTAAATAGGGAAAAAATGTTTAAATGATGATCCCATTTCTCCACCAGAGGACACGCAGCAAACCAGTACCAGGCAGCTGAAGAGCCCTCTCCAGAGACTGACTGTTGTGTGATATTTTGATCATGTTCTGACAAATAAAGCTTGTTTGGAGTCAGAGGGCAAAGTTAGCCACTAGCCAACCAAATTAACCACAGGAGATTTGGAAGACTGAGGACAAACAGAAGAGGAAGTAACAAGGTGTGGCAGAAAGGGATCTGGCTCTCTGGAGGAAGGAATGGAGCTGGTAGAAAGGACTGGTGGCTTCTCTGATCTTTCAGGCTTTTACCCCAATATCTGACTCCTGAATTTTTATTGACAAAGAATAATGACAGTAACACTTCATCTGGCATCCAACTATTGGGGCACAAATTCATGAGATAGCCGCTTGCCTGTGGCTTTGCAGCCACTGGTACCCATTAGAGCTGCACACAGGAGCTGCACCTGCCAGAGTTGCCACGCAGCTGGTTGACTTTTTCTTTTCTTCCCCAAGCACTCTGAGGAAGTCTGGGACTTTCCTATTACAACCACTCTACCAGTCTCCACAGGCCCCAAACTCCACAGGTGCGCAGGGTCCAAATGCCTTCAGAGCTAGCATCCCACTAATTGCCGGCTCTGCCTTCATGTAGCTGTGTGTGCTCCCTCTGGCCTGTCACACGTTCCCCTGTGTCCTTGGCTCCTTTTCCTCGTGGGTTGTGGGCTTCCCCTGGACCATCTCCTCAGGCTGCCACACCTGGTTAGCTGCTTCCATATCCACTCTGTCTTCTATTGTTGTTGCAACCACCACATCATACTCCCAGCTCACAACTACGCTCAAGCTGGGCAGCACACCATCTGTGTTCTCTGCCCAAGTGTGCTACACAGCTTCAGCCAGCCTCACACTTCACTGTCATCATCATTAGATCTAGTGAGACACCAGGGAATTTTTTTTTTTTTTTGATTTTTCAAGACAGGGTTTCTCCATGTAGTTTTGGTGCCTGTCCTAGATCTCACTCTGTAGACCAGGTTGGCCTTGAACTCACAGAGATCTGCCTGGCTCTGCCTCCTGAGTGCTGGGATTAAAGGTATGCACCACTGCTGCCAGCTGACAGTAGGGAATTCTTAAAGGGAAGAATTAGATTAAAAAAAGGTGGAGAGGGTTGAAGAGTTCCCCCCCCCCACATTAAAAATGGGAAACATTACAACGCACGGAGTTAGCTCTCTATATAGTTCTACAATGGATGATTTGAAAATGGGATGATTAAATGAAGGGATAATAAACTTAGCTGGGATTGACATGTCAATTATCATTTGGTAATTCTTATATTATCCCTGAAAAAAAGTTGTTTGATATATATCAGTGCCAAAAAAGAAAACTGACTGCTAAGATACAATCCTTAGAAAGACAGACTAATGAAACTAAGGAAAATATCCACACAGAGACAGAGGAGTTTAGAGGAGAAATTTCCACACCATTACAGTATAAAACCGAAGGGGATCGGGAGGCAGAGGCAGGCGGATCTCCGTGAGTTCGAGGCCAGCCTGGTCTCCAAAGCGAGATCCAGGAAAGGTGCAAAGCTACACAGAGAAACCCTGTCTCGAAAAAAAAAAAAAAAAGCTTAGCATTTTGAGTTTGGGGATTTAGCTCAGTGGTAGAGCGCTTGCCTAGCAAGCGCAAGGCCCTGGGTTCGGTCCTCAGCTCTGGAAAAAATATAAATAAATAAATAAATAAATAAATAAATAAATAAATAAATAAACAAATAAATCTGAAGGGGAGCAACCCAAGGTTATTAGAAAACCAACCTTAATTTAGCCAATTACCATTCAAGAACAACCACCAGATGAGAGGCACCCCCAAGGCTATTCAGAAACTAACTGGGATCCTCTAGAAATGTTAGATTTGAAGAGACTTAAGGAAGCAATAGTTTCATATGGTATGAATTCACCTTTTGTGAAGCAGATGTTAAATTCATGGTCCACTCGAAACAGAATTATTTCACAAGATTGGAAAGACTTAGTTACAGCAGTATTGGAATCTGGTCCTCAGTTACAGTGGAGGACCTGGTGGAGAGATAAAGCTAGGACAATTGAAGAGCAAGGTAGTGTTAGAGGTTATCAGATTTCCTAAGATCAAATCCTTGGTGAGAACTGTTATGCTGATGTGGAAAGGTAGGTTATATTTGATGTTCATATCTTGTTCCCATACCACACAGCAGCTTTGAATGCTTGAGGCAAGATTCAAGAATCAGGGAAGAGGACAGAGCCATTGACTAAAATTATACAAAGCCGAAAAGAAGCATTCACTGAATTTTTGCAAAGACTGAATTCAGCTGTAAATGGAATGACATCAGATCCAGAAGTTAGATGAATATTCATTGAATTTTGGCTTTTGAAAATGCTAATTCATGGCCAGGCAATGGTGGTGCACGCCTTTAATCCCAGCACTTGGGAGACAGAGGCAGGCGGATCTTTGTGAGTTTGAGGCCAGCCTGGTCTACAGAGTGAGATCCAGAAAAGGTGCCAAAGCTATACAGAGAAACACTATCTCAAAAAACCAAAGAAGGAAGGAAGGAAGGAAGGAAGGAAGGAAGGAAGGAAGGAAGGAAGGAAGAAAGAAAGAAAGAAAGAAAGAAAGAAAGAAAGAAAGAAAGAAAGAAAGAAAGAAAGAAAGAAAG
>CABHPP010127303.1:15828-28527 GCA_902168425.1 Peromyscus attwateri
TGCTAATTCACAATGAAAAAGGGTAATTGGGCCTTTAAAGATAAGACCAGCACCCATAGAAGAATGGATCCAACATACAGTCAGTATTGAATTTCATAACCATGATGATACTTGGATAAGAGAGGTGATTTCCAGAAGCCTGAAGAGAAATCAAAATGTCAAATGTTTTAATTGTGGTAAACAAGGCCATTTAAAAAGGGACTCTAGGCAGGGCGTTCCTAGAAACAATGTTTTTTTTTCTAGAGATAATCCAAACAGAGTAAGTAGAAGGTGCAGCAAAGACTGACATTGAACCAATGAATGCAGATCAACAACAGACAAAGAGAGTAACCTTCACCATTGGGAAATGCCTTGGGAGGCCTCACACAGGCCTCCATGTCAAATTTGGTTCAATTATTCCGTCACCACAGGAGGGAGGAACTCCTCCACAGAGCAATTAATGGACCTAGTGCCTATTGTAAAAAACCATTCTGCTCTGGATGACAGAACAGCTTTAGAAGATAAAACAAAATTTTCAGGAGATACCACAAAACAAAAATTTTGGCTAACTTCTATAAACAATCAAAGGCCAAAGTTAACAATACAGATAAATGACATTAAAATTGAGGGTCTCGTAGATACAGGTGTAGATGTAAAAATAATTGCACCAGATTTTTGGCATCCAAATTGTCCCCTTCAGGAGGTAAATGTTCAGCTTTTAGGGATTGGACCTTTATCTGAAGTAAAACAAAACTTGAGATGGATTGAATGTATAGGGCCGGGAAGAAGAGAGAGAAAAATTAAAGTCATACACAGAGGAAAATTAAAGCCATTTGTAGCTTACATAGCAATAAATTTAAGGGGATGTGATTTGTCACAGCAATAGAATATCCAAATTAACATTCCTCCAATTCAGAAAAGAACCATAAACTAACATATGTTTCTGGGGAAAATATTAAAAGGTATTATAAAAAACAGTCACTGACCATTCAGGTTGTCATAAACAGGACACAACAGCTGCTGATCTTTCAAGGTACAGACAGTCCTACCTTTAATATGGTTAACTGACAAACCTGTATGAATGGAACAATGACCTTTGACATCAGAAAAATTATAGGCCTTACAACAGTTGGTACAGGAGCAGCTAAACACTCAACATATTAAAGAATAGACCAGTCCTTGGAATTCTCCTGTATTTTTATTAAAAAGAAATCTGGAAAATGGAAAATGGTAACAGATCTAAGAGTTATTGATAAGGTAATTCAGCCAATGGGCTCTTTACAGCCTGGAATTCCCCTGCCTTCTCTATTACCTAAAGGATGGACTATTATAGTGACTGATTTAAAAGATTGCTTTTCTACTATATTTTTGCAAGAACAGGATAGAGGAAAATTTGCCTTCCAGTGCCTACTTATAATAATTACTGGCCTGTAAAAAGATATCTGTGGAAAATTCTTCCACAAGGAATGTTAAACAGCCCCATCTTCTGTCAATATTTTCAACAACAGCCATTGGAAATAATTCATAATCAGTTTCCTCCATCTATAATTTACCATTATATGAATTATATCTATAATTTACCATTATATTATATGAATGATATCTTACTAGCTGATTCAGACTCAGATACCTTAGAGAAAACATTTGAAGAAGTAAAGAAAATTTTGCCTTCTTGGGGATTACAAATTGCTCCTGAAAAAAATACAAAGAGGAGATGCTATTAATTACCTAGGATATAAGATAGGCTTACAAAAAATTCAACCACAGAAAGTACAAATCAGGAGAGATCAATTATGAAATCTTAATGATTTTTAAAAATTGCTGGGAGAATACAACCCACAATTGGATTAGCAGCTCAAGGACAAAGTAATGTATTTCAAGCCTTACAAAGTGATAAGGACTTAAACAGTCCAAGAACATTATCAGCTGAGGCTGATAGACTTCCATCTGGTAGGAAAGAAATTATAGGATGTACATGTGGATCATTTGGATCCAGAGCATGATTGCTTTCTGCTTATTTTACCTTCTACACATTCTCCTACAGGAATTCTAATGCAGAGAGAAGATAATACCTTAGAAAAGATATTTTTACCACACAAACAGAGTAAAAATTAAAGACCTATGTAGAAAAGGTTTCTGAGTTGATTCTGAAAGGAAAATTAAGACTTCGTCAATTAGTAAGAAAAGACCCAGCAGAAATTGTGGAACTTTTTACTAATGCTGACATTTCCTCATTATGGACAGAAAATGAACACTGGCAAAGAGCCTGCAGTAATTTTTTGGGAGAGATTAACAACAAATATCCCAAAAGCAAGACTTCAGTTTATAAAGAAAACTAATTGGATCCTTCCTCACATTTTTATGGGGAACACCATTTTCTGGAGCCCCTACATTCTATACTGATACAAACAAATCAGGAAAGGCAGGTTATAAGTCAGGAAATTTATGTAAAGTGACTCAAAGCCCTTATGATTCTGTTTAAAAGTCAGAATTATATGCTATCCTCATGGTATTATTAGATTTTCCAGAAACTCTTAATATAGAAATAGAGGATATAGAAATAGGATAAAAGGGTAAATTATTGAATTTACTTTAAACCAAAAAAGCAACTACTAGTCTCAAATATTTTACAATGGTATGGATTTTTGTACACCAATACAAATTTAAGGTTGTTTTTGTTAGAACCTACTGTACATATGTTTCTACTCTTGTTTAAGGTATTTGTACCTATATAGCTCATTTAACAATGTAACATAAATTTCTAGTCGTTGAAAGTTATTGTTACAAACTATTTACGATAACAAAGAAATGCAGGTTAGTAGTTAGTCACTTATTACAATCAAACTGTAATCATGTTAGGTATGTTTTCAAGATCAAACATGTATTTTAGATAGACAGGAATTCTTCAAATACTTCAGAGATCTACAGAATATTGCATTTATGATGTTTTAATAACATAATGTTTTTCATGACAATGAGACATGTCTACTCCTGGTAGTACTGATCTACTTCAGAGAAGATGATGGGCATTGAAGAAATTCCATATGGAATTTACTTTCTTTGTGGCAAAAGTTAGCCACTGGACAGGAAACTGACCCTGCCTTGACTGCTGACAGTATGGTGTCCATACTGGACAAGCAGGACACAAAAGAAAGCAACTGCCAAACTTTGCCAAGATAAGGTAGGACAGTCCTTCAAAATTCCTACTTTACAGAAAGTCTGTCAAGATATTCTAGGCCTGCAAGCTGAAGATGGATACCCCAATATTACAGAGGAACCTTAGGTGACTGTCAGGCATCCAACTGTTTCTGTCATTTTTCAGTTTTGGAAGTTGTTTACTCTGCACTTCTGATTTACTCGGATAATATTATATCCTTCTCAGGTCTCTGATGGAGTTGAAGACTAGATATTATGGCTATAATTTTCCTTGTTACCAGACTCAGAAAAGAAACTCATAAAAGAGATGTAAAGTGTATAAGGTTGAGAGACTTACAAAAAGATCATTTTGGGTTGGTAAACAAGTTAGGATGGAAAGTGAATTTGGTATAACACTTTGAACTCATCAAAATAAGATAGATAATGGAATATTTTCTCTGAATTTGTCAAATGCAAATGAACATTTTTAATGTAATTCTTACCTGTATATATTTGTATATAGTTATTGTATGTATTGGATATGGTTTTACTATGTTAGTTAAAATCTTCCTTCTTTCTTTCTTTCTTTTTCTTTCTTTCTTTCTTTCTTTCGTTCTTTCTTTTTTTTGGACAAAAAAAGGGATAAATGTGTGATATTTTCATCGTGTTCTGACAAATAAAGCTTGCTTGGAGTCAGAGGGCAGAGTTATCCACTAGTTGAGCAAAATTAATCACAGAAGTTTTGGAAGACTGAGGACAGAGAGGAGAGGAAGTAGTAAGGTGGGGTGGAAAAGGATCTGACTCTCTGTTTGGAGGAAGGAACAGAGCAGATAGGAAGGACTGGTGGCTTCTCTCCTTCTCTGATTTTCCTGACTTTTACCCCAATATCTGACTCCTGGATTTTTACTGATCAAGAATAATTAGAGTAATGCTTCTCTACCTGACCACCACCTGACCTCAGATTTCCAGTCATGGAACTGTAAGCAATACACTTCTGCATTTGAAATAAATGAGTTGCCAATTTTTAATTGAAAAAAATGTTACACCCCCAAAACTTTCGTAAAGATGGTAAGTGAGCACTATAAACAATTGCAAGCTAATAGATCTGAAATGTTAAAAGCAATAGGCATCTTCTTTATAGAACACAACTCACTAAACTCCCAAGTAATACAACAGAAAAGCTGAACAGGTCTATACCTATTTGTGGTGATATACTGTGTACCCTAATAAAATTTGCCTGAAGATCAGAGGACAGAACAAGCCACTAGATTAAACATAGAGGTCAAGCCAGGCAGTGGTGGTGCACGCCTTTAATCCCAGCACTCAGGAGGCAGAGGCAGGTGGATCTCTGTGAGTTTGAGGCCAGCCTGGTCTACAGAGCAAGATTCAGGACAGGCACCAAAACTACACAGAGAAATCCTGTCTTGGGGGGGGGGGGGCGGTCAGGCAGTGGTGACACACACCTTTAATCCTAGCATTCAGGAGGCAGAGATCCTTCTGGATCTCTGTGAGTTCAAAGTCACTCTGGACTACATGAGATTGACTCAGTCTAGGAGAGAAACAGAGCCAGGCAGTGGTGGCATACACCTTTAATCACAACACTTGAGAGCTCATGCCTTTGCTTGGGAAGTCACACACCTTTCATCTCAGCACTAAAATGGAAGTGATATGGTGGGCAGAGAAAGGTATATAAGGCATGAGGGGACAGGAACTAAAGTCTTTTGACTGAGGAAAGCTTTTCAGGCCAAGGAGTCCTAGAGGTAAGAAGTGGCTTGTTCCTTTGTCTCACTGATCTTTCAGCATTCACCCCAATATTCTGGCTCCAGGTTTTTATTTAAAAGACCATTTAGAAATTCATGTTATATCTGGCATCCAATGGGTAGGGCACGAATTCATGAAAAAGCCACTTGCCTGTGGCCTTGCAGTTCCCGGCTCAGGCCCAAGCTACACATGGCTAGAATCGCCACCGGCCTGTGTGGGCTCCCTAGCCCACAGGCTAAGTGTTTGTTGCAGCCTCTCTGCAGTAAACTTGATAGGTTTAAAGGACATCTGTGATGGGAAACTTTCTACAAAGAAATTGCAGGCTCAAGGACATTTCATTCAGGCCTAAACCACTGACAATCCTTTCCACAGTTAAGTGTGAAAGCCACTGACAAAACCCTACCATCTTATCTGCCTAAAGGCAGTCATACAACTGGATATAATATATCATAATCATGGAGGGAGAGAAATCACAGTCTCTTCATAAGTTAATTATTATATACAAACAAGCATTCAGCACCTTGTTTTATGAGGCCAGACTAACCAGTGTTCCAAATAAAAAAATCAAAAAAAAAAAAATCAAGGGCAATGGTGGTGCATGCCTTTAATGCTAGCACTTTCGAAGCAGAGGCAGGTAGAACCCTGTGAGTTCAAGGCCAGTCTGGTCTACAAAGGTAGTTCTAGGACAGCCAGGGCTACACATAGAAACCCTGTCTCAAAAAACCAAAAAAACAAGAAGGAGGGAAAAAAATCAAAATCAAGTAAAAGCTGGGAATGGTATTACATATTTTTAATACCAGCACAGGGGAGGCAGAGGCAGGCAGATCTCTGTGGAGTCAAGTCCAGCCTGATCTACAGAGAATTCCAGGACAACCAGAACATGGAGTGACCCTGTACCCGACTCTACCCCCCCCCCAAAAAAAGGAAGGAAAATCAAGTAACAGGCAATCCATTCCACAAAAATAGATGTAAAATCTTAAAATCAAATCCAATGATACATAAAAAAAACAACCTGGGTTTGCTCTGGGAATGCAGAAGTGGCCTAATACAGAGACCTCAATCTCTACAGCTTCCTAACACAGAGATCTCAACCTCAAAAGATTCCTAACACAGAGACCTCAACCCCTACAGATTCCTAACACAGAGACCTCAACCTCAAAAGATTCCTAACACAGAGACCTCAACCTCTACAGCTTCCTAACACAGAGACCTCAACCTCAACAGATTCCTAACACAGAGACCTCAACCTCTACAGCTTCCTAACACAGAGACCTCAACCTCAACAGATTCAGAAACAGAAGATGATAAAATGCAAACCAGATGAGGATAAAAACTCTTCGTAGCTAATTCCCTGACAGAAAGGAGTGTAAGTGCCCTGAGATCAGGATCATGATAAGCAAGCCCACATTTCTGCTACTGTTTAGCAGCACACTGGAAGAGCAACAAAGCAAGACAGGAAAAGAAAAGTTCATTAGCTGCAAACACAAAAAGAAAGCTGGAAGTGGAAGTACCTATGAGTAATCCCAGGATCTGTGAGACAAGAAAAGAAAGATTTTGAGTTAATCCTGGGCTACAGATAGAAGCTTTATCTCAAGAAAATAAATGCAGGCAGGCTGGGGAGATGGCTCAGTGTAAGTCACTTACCATGCAAGAATGAGAGGATCTGAGTTCAAATTCCCAGGACCTATGTGAAAAATAGCCAGGTGCAGAGCTCCTGTGAGGAGATGCGGGTGAAAATGGAAGAATACCCAGAGTCCGTCGGTCAGGCAGCCGGCACATGTCACAGCAGACAAGTAGCACAATGAGCCTTCTCAAACAGGCGCAAGGGCATCCTCTGACGTCCACATGCATGCTATGGCACATGTGCCCCTGCGTTCACGAACACCTAAAGGCATGTGCACATGCACACAAACACATGTATATACACATAAACAAAATAAAATTTAAAACAGAAAAAAGGAAGGAGGAATAAATCCAAAACTCTAAAAAATATTAGAACTAACCAACAACTTTAGTAAGATTGTTAGAAACATGATTAATAAACAAAAAGTAACTGCACATCTGGGTACCAATAAAAAATTATTGGAAACTATTTTTAAAAGCTACTTTTAGCAGCAAAAAAAGTCTCAAATATATAGAAATAAATCTAAGCAACAACATTCATGGATGCCTATAAAACACTACGAAATAACAGGACCCTGGTGGGGGGGGAGGGGGCAAAACAGCTTGACCACACAGCTGCCATGACAGGCTTAGAGGCCACAGCTTCTGGCAGGCAACACCTGGACCCAGGGAAAGCCATAAGCTGACCCCACCCAGTGGGGCCTGCATCTAAGTGGAAATACCTGACATTCCAAACATTCCCTATATACCCCTAGACAAATGTCAGCCAATCAGGACCCTGAACCCTGGAAATCCCCTCACCCCATCCTCTGCTATGATAAACCTGCCTGGGCTCTGGGCTCTCTGCTCTCACTGCTGCCTCAGAGAGAGAGTCCAAGCTCTAAGCTTGAAAATAAAGGCTCTTTGCTTTTACATATGGGATTCGGTCTCCATGGTGGTCTTTTGAGGGTTCCTGAGATCTGGTCATAATAGACTCCAGTAAAGCAGGGCTCTTTAAGACTCACAGGCTGGAATAGTCACTACTGCAAATATGTGAGTTCTTCCCAGATTGAGCTCCGAATTCAATGTGATCCCAACTGTGGTTCCAACAGAGAGGTTTTTGTATATGTGGAAATGGACAAGATGGTTCAAAATGCAGAAGAAATCAATGAAGAGCCAAAACCATCTAAAACAATAAAACCCAATATGGTGATATTTTATTTGTACTGAAATGTGATTTTATTTGTATGTTAATAAATAAAGTTGCCCGGGGGTCAGAGCTATTAGAGCTATAGCAAAAGCTGGGCGGTGGTGATGCACGCCTTTAATCCCAGCACTTGGTAGGCAGAGCTAGGTAGATCTCTGTGTGTTCAAGGATACAGCCAGCATGGAGACACATGTCTTTAATCTCAATACCAACTATAGAAGACCTGTAGGTCTGTACAGACAGGCAGTGACCAGGCGGTCATGTGGTTGGGTTTACAACCAATGAGAAGGCAGAACAGAAAGTCTTTATAAAGACAAACACACAGGAAGTAGTTCTCTTGGCTGAAGTGGTTAGCTGCAAAGTGAAGGGTAAGGCTCTTAGCTCTGACCTCTTGGGCTTTCATCTTTGCATTGGTTTTGTGTTTCTTATTGAATAAGACGGTTACTTCTATAACCCAAGATTTACACTTACCAGATACAAAGGCTTCTCTTAAAATTACAGTACAGGTGATGAGGTGATGTTGCTAAAATCCCTTCCTAGAGAGACATAAACACTGTGTGCTGGCTAGTTTTATGTCAATCTGACACAAGTTACAGTCATCAGAGAGGAGGGAGCCTCAGTTGGGAAAATGCTTCTAGAAAATCAGGCTGTAGGCAAGCCTGTAGGGCATTTTCTTAGTGGCCCATGGAGGAATGTGGGAGGGGCCACCCCTGGGATGGTGGTCCTGGGTTCTATTAGAAAGAAGGCTGAGCATCCCAGGAGGAGCAAGCCAATAAGCAGCATCCCTCCATGGCCTCTACATCAGCTCCTGCCTCCAGGTTCCTGCCCTGACTTCAGTGATGAACAGTGATGTGGAAGTGTAAGCCAAATAAACGCTTTCCTCCCCAACTTGCTTTTGGTCATGGTGTTTCATCACAGCAACAGAAACCCTAATTAGGACATACTGTCTACCTCTCCTCCTAAGGTATCAATGACAAACCAAGGTATGATTCTGCCAAAGTTTACTCTGGAGAAACAATGAGTTTCTTGGGCTTCCTTACAGTTCATCCTTACAGAGCACAGGGTATGGGTTACTTACAGGGGTGGAGGTGCTTCTTCCCCATCCCCAACAGGCCACCCCTGGAAAGCCTCTTTCCAGCAGGCAGAGACTGAGCCCCTTCTTTAGATTTACCCCAATACACTGTAGCCCCTCCACATGCAATTAAGGCAGAGTTGCAAACAGCAAGTGGTAGGGAGAGGCTGAATACACGGATAAAAGTCTGCTGACCCTCCCCACTCAACCCTCCATGAGCCAACAGGCCCAGCTGGGATAATTCTTTTGCAAGGGGACACAGCCGACCTTCCCAAGCAAGAGGCTGGTGCTTGGCAGGGAGGACCGGGTTACAAGAATATCAAGATATGATGTCTGGAAGAAAAATAAAAAAAAAAACCTGGACTCTTGATTTGTGACCCAAGGGATGTTTCAGGGCAGTTGAAGAATAGTCAATAAATAGCTCTTCGTCAGTTAGATGTCTGTAAGGGAAGAATAAAATCCTAGCCCTCACATACACAATACTCAACCAACTATGTAACAGTTCTCATGGCTTTGGAATAAGCAAAGATTTCTTAAGCACATTCATAAAAATCCAACAGATAAGATGAAAGATAAATTAAGCTATGAAAATGGAGTACTTCCATCCATCAAAAGATACCATTACAGGGTAAATTACAGAGCAGGAGAAGTTTGCAGAACCTGTGTCCTAGGAATAAAAAGGGTCTGTATCTATAATATATCAAGAACTCACATAGATTAGAATTCTGAACAGCAACCCAAGAGAAAAATGGGCCAAAGTTTTGAACCTTATAAAAGAGGGTATCTGGGCGGCAAACAAGCCTGAGAAACAGGGTTAACAACATTAGTCATCAGGAAATGACGAAGCCTGGAAGATGAGCGTAGGTATAGGTCAGGCTGTGGAACCACCCAGGTCTGGTAGACCACCTGCTGACAGAAGCTGAACTTCATCCACAGTCTCCAGCTCAGGTATGTGAGCCCCGTGACACTAATTTACCTCTAAGACACATACACATCCAAAACACACAAAACCAGTTCCAGGGGTACTACCCGTAACAGCTTCAAAGTGAAAATGGCCCCAACTAGTCATTAGTAAAGCAGATTAATAGGCTATAAACCCTGACCATCAGTGGAGACAGATCAGCTCCTGGTACTCCACAGCCCAACAGAATCTCACAGAACAACGCTGGAATCACACACAAATGAGGGCGTGAAGTTTCTTTTAAAATGAGGCAAAACAAAGGCCTGTGTGAGAAACCAGAGAAGCTCCAGACAAGGCTGGGGTGGCAACCCCGAGTAATAGGGAGTGAGTGGCCAGCGAGTAGTGAGACTACATGGGGCTGCTCCATGCCTCTATGTATGACCTGACAGTCAATGTTTCACCAAAACTGAGGCTACAAACGCCTATCACGGGGCTGAGGAGACGGCTCAGAAAGAAGACCACTCGCTGTACAAGCTTGAGGACCCGAGTTCGGATCCCCAACACCCTCAAAAAAAAGTCACTTGTAGACTGAACCCCCTATTTCAACATGAAAAGATGGATCAGTGGGTAAAGGTGCTTGCTGCCAAGCCTGAGTTCAATCCCTGGGACGTGCATAGTAGAAAGAAAGCACCAACTATCACAACTATCTTCTGACTAAAGCAAGCAAAGCAGCCAGCCAGGTGTGGCAGAAGTTAATCCTGTAATCCCAGAACTGGGACACAGAAGCAGGAGGATCCCTGAAGTTCACTAGCCAGCCAGTTTAGTCAACTGGTGAGCTCCAGATGTGATGAGACCCTATCTCAACAACAGGCAAACTAATAGAGTAGAAGGTAGTAGAAGAAACATCTATCTACTTCTGTCCCGCACACATGCATGCACAGGTACGCACACATGCATGCACAGGTACACACACACATGCATGCACAGGTACACACACATGCATGCACAGGTATGCACACATGCATGCACAGGTACACACACACATTCACAGGTACACACACATGCATGCACAGGTACACACACACGCAATCACAGGTACACACACACACACACACACACACACATGCACAGGTACACACACATGCATGCACAGCATCCTCGTTCAGCCCACAGCACAGGTCTCTGGGGCTCTGGAAGGTGAGTCCTCACAAACTGCATGCTCGAATGTATTTCTTTACTCTGGGCCATGTCTGAAAAGGGCAGAGGTGAAGGGTCAGAGTGTAGGAGTCGAGGCACCCTCCTCTCAATTCTGACAAGGAACAGCAGACAACAACCAGACTATCTCAGGCTTCAGGGGCAGAAGAGAGAGGTGTGCCGTGCCTGGCGTGAGGGGGACACCCTTGCCAGTGTACCAAGGGACAGCAGGCTGCGATTTAAGGTAAAAACCCTATTTCAACATGAAATTCCACAATTTGTAAATGTTAGAAACTTAAAAGTAAGTGACTAAATAACCGAGTTACTAAGCTCAGTCATCCTTGTGCCCAACCCTAGAGGACCAAATACAAGCCACATCCTTGGCAGGCACACAGCATTCTCCATCATTACCTCAGTCAGTACTCTGAGGTGGAGCTTCTCTCTCTTCAGAGGGAAATAAGTTTGTTCTGTTTGTGGTGCTGGGTTGAACATATGAGCTCGCACGTGTAAGGCAAGCCCCCTACCACTGAGCTAGTGCCCAGCTGGGGAGGCCCATACTTCTCACCTGTAAACAGAGCTGATACAGCAGCCTCCCAGGGTTAATATAAGCCTGTGCCATTATTCGATTAAACAAGTATAGTATCAAAGATGACTGAAATGCGGCTGCCCTGAACCTGGACCAGGGCCTATGATGGCCTCATCTTACAATGAGGAAACAGGGTCAGGGAGGAGATGTCCCCACAGGCTCCTGCCTGACAAGTCACTGAGAAGAATATCAACCCTGCCCAACTTAAGTCACAGGTCACAACCCCTATGCTATGTTATAGGGGAGGGGGCTCATATCTACCCAATCCTTCTCTCTGGATTTCATGTTTCTCATTCTGTCCCAAAGGGCTGCTCCCATGGCTCTCTGACTTGATCTCAGCTGATAAACCACCAGCCCTCCTCCCTTGGGAGACTTTTAATCACTCCTGCAAGGAAAGAGGCTTTAATCAGCTAAGGCCGGTCTAGTAGCCAGTGAATGGTTAATTAAGGCAGCCAACAGAGGTGACAGTGAAGCCTTGGCAGCCATCCAGGGCTAGGCCAGTCGGCTCTGTTCCCCGCTTCTAATCTGTGCATCCAAGTCAGCAGACAGAAGCAGAGCAGAGCCTGTACCCCACTTCCAGGGTACAGAGGGAAAACGAAGCTGAGGCAGGTGGGGCTGGGGGCTGAGGACGTTACAAAGGCGTCAGGGCTTTCCTGGTATCAGAGTCAAGAAACAAGAGACAAAAATTCTAGTCTGTGAGGCAACAGGAAGCGCTAATCTCCCTGTGTGGCCAAAAGGTCAGAACTTCAGGGAGGATGAGGTGAGGGAAACCATCAAAGTTCAGGGTGCTGGGGGAGGAAGAGGCACTCATCAGAGCACCACAACTCAGTGTTTCCAATGAAGCTGTCAGCACATCCTGCCAACCACCCTCACAGACCATGTTCTCCATGGGCTAAGGCTCAGAGAGAGTGCCCACAAGGTCACAATCGCCCAAACACAGCTTGCCTCTGTGACCAGCAGCTGACCTCACCCACTGGAAGCAATCAAGAACCCCATGGATTAAGGTAACAATCTATCCACCAAGTCATGAAAACAAAGAGAAAAGGAGGCTCAGCAAACACAGGAGACTCTAGGAAAACCTTAACAAGCAGCCCAAACACTGACCCAGCCCAGCTGTAGGCTTAGGATGCACCCCAGGAAAGCTTCTGAGAGCACACTATAAACCACTGCCACTAACATCGAGGTGGGTGAGACAGCTGGGGAAGCTGACTGAAAGACAGAGGTCTTTGGCCCAGAATTTCTTAGGATTAGCCCCCCCCCCT
>CABHPP010127303.1:36173-57795 GCA_902168425.1 Peromyscus attwateri
GTGTGTGTGTGTGTGTGTGTGTGTGTGTGTGTGTGTGTGTGTGTGTAGGTTTATGGACAGGTACATCTGGAAGCCAGAGGTCAACCTTAGTTGTCATTTTTCAGGAACCATCTACCTTGCATTTGAGACAGGGTCTTTCCCTAAACCTGGAGCTCACCAATTCTGCTAAGCTAGCTGGCCAGCAAACTCCAGGTATCCTGCAGTGTGCCTCCCCAGTACGGGGATCACAGGCATGCACTACTATCCCCAGTTTTGTACATGGGTGTTGAGGATCAGAACTCAGGTCCCCACGGTTGTGCAGCAAGCACTTTACAAACTGAGCTGATCCCCAGCCTCCATATTAGCCATCTTAATGTTGCAAGAGAAACAAAGAACCAGTCTTTGCTTTCTTTCCAACAGCTTTATAGCATGACCAGAAGAGACAGGGCTTGGGAGCTCCATCCAGCAAACCTCTGGTTTGGGGTAGTGCACAGAAATGCATCTTTGTAAAAATCAGTACATGGTGGACAAGGGTAGAAAATAGGGCTGCGGCTATGGCTCAGCTGCAGAATGCTTGTATAGTGTACTCGGAGCCCTGGGATCCATCTTCAACACTACATAAACTGTATGGTGATACAGGCCTGTAATCACAGCACTCTGGAGGTGAAGACAGGAACATCATCCTTGGCTGCACAGGGAGTTCAAGGTAAGTTGAGACTATAAGAAACTCGTAGCAATAATAATAGTAATAATTCACTTACCACAAGAGCTTGAGTACTTCCTGACTTAGTTTATTTCCTGATGCTACGGTAAAATACCCTGACAGAACCACTTACGGGAGAAAGGGTTTATTTGGACTCACAGTTCAGTAATATAGTCCAGGACGGTGGGAAGCAACAGCTTAAGGGAGCTGCTCACATGCATCCAAGTCCAGAAGCAGAAAACAGCAGCAAATGCTCATTTTGTTCATTTCATCCTTTTATTGAAAACAGACTCTGCTCTCATACAATATACCCTGATAACAGTCTCCTCTCCATTCGTCCTCACATCACCATCACGCCCTTCCCAGACCCACTCTTTCCGTCTCTCATAAATAAGAATCGTCTTCTAAGAGATTACAACCAAACGTGACAAAATAAAACATAGTAAATGAAGCAAAAACCATCACATCACAGCTGGACAAGGCATCCCAACAGAAGGAAAAAAAACCCAAGAGCAGGCACAGGATCACAGACCCACTCATTCCCACACTCAGGAGTCCCATAAAAGTACTAAGCCAAAAGCTATAAAATAGACGCGCCGGGCGGTGGTGGCGCACGCCTTTAACCCCAGCGCTCGGGAGGCAGAGGCAGGTGGATCTCTGTGAGTTCGAGGCCAGCCTGGTCTCCCAAGCGAGTTCCAGGAAAGGCGCAAAGCTACACAGAGAAACCCTGTCTCGAAAAACAAAATAAATAAATAAATAAATAAATAAATAAATAAATAAATAAAATAAAATAGACGCAAGCAAACCTGGTGCAGACCCACGTAGGCCCTGTGCTTGCTGTCTCGGTCTCTGAGTTCATACGCACCCTGTTCAGTCGGTCTAGTGTCCAGCTCTCCTGGTGTCCTCAATCCCCTCTGACTCTTACACTCATTCTACCTCCACTTCCTTGGAGTTCCCTGAGCTCTGAGAGGGATCTAATGGAGACATCCATTTAGAGATGTGTGTTTCAAGGACTCTCTTTCCACATGTCTGGTTGTGGGTCTCTGTGTCTGTCCCTGTCTGCTGCAAGAGGAAGCTTCTCTGATGATGACTGAATAACATACTGATCTATAAATATAGCTGAATATCATTAGAAGTCATTTTATTAGCTGGATGATAATGGCACACACCTTCAATTCCAGCACTGAAGAGGCAGAAGACAGGTAGATCTCTGTGAATTCGAGGTCAACCTGGCCTACAGAGTTAGTCCCAGGACAACTAGGGCTACACAGAGAAACCCTGTCTTGAAAAAAAAAAAACAAAACAACAAAAGAAGTCATTTTATTGACACTTTTATTTTTTTAGACAAGTAATGTTTGGTTTTACTGTAGGTCTCTGGGCTATCTGGTCTCTGGTTCTTGGTCACCCAAGCAGTGTCAAGTATGGGTTCTACTTGTGGAGTGAGACCTTACAACAAATCAGACATTGGTTGGCTACTCCCAGAGTCCTGTGCCACCACTACCCTAGCATATCTTGTAGGCAGGACATGTTGTAGGTCAAAAGTTCTGTGGCCAAGTTGGTGTTTATGTTTCTCTTTTGGCAGCCTGCAGAATACTTTCCCATACCAAAGACACTAGACATAGTAGTGAAGCCTCCATGTAGGCACCAGCATGACTTCTCCATGTTGAGTAGTTGTGTGGGTGATAGCCTAGGCAATGGCCCGCTGTCAGTCTGTGGAGAACAACTCATGGTCTTAGCAACAACCTGGGTTTGTTTGGGGATTTCCATGGGACTCTCTTGGCCAATGCAACGCAGTCCCTGTACTTGAAGACTCATTTGGTGACAAGAGATAGTCAGTTGGGACTCCATATCTCCCATTATTAGAACACTTCATTAGGATAACTTTCATATATTTTATTAAATTTCCACTGGCCTAGGTTTCCATTAAATTGCTCAAATACCCTCAGTGATGCTAACTGATATGCTCTCCATGGCTTGCTCAGCTTGCTTCTTAATGTAACCCAGTACCACCTGACTGGGGATGGCACTGCCCACAGGGGCTGGCCCTCCTCCATCAGTCATCAATCAAGGAAATGGCCCACAGACAGCGGCATTTTTCTCAGTTGAGGCTCCCTCTTCCCAGATAACCCTACCTTGTGTCAAATTGACAGAAAGTCAACCAGCACACTTATCCAAGATAGCAGAGAAGTAGTTACCACACACAAGTCCATATGTCCATCCACTTTACCCTTTCCTTGAACTGTCATATTGGATGTTACCTCTGCCCAGGCACAACCCATAACCCCTCCACCCACCCATTTGCCCACTAATGCTACAGTCACCTCTACACTGTGACTGTCACCACAATTTACACGTCCAAACTCAACTCAATGTCCTGAGGACAACCGTCCTCTCACACAGTGTGTCTTAAACATAGCACAGTGCCCTCCAACAAAATACCCCTCAACAGCAGGATGACAAGAGCCCTCTGACCTTTAACTAACTACCCAAAAATGCAGGTGTGCCCTGTCATAAAACAAAAATGTAGGCCGGGCATGGTGGCACACCTTTAATCTCAGCACTCGGAAGGCAGAAGCAGGTGGATCTCTGTGAGTTCAAGGCCAGGCGGGTCTGCACAGTAAAAATGTAGAATCCATTAAGTTCTTACTAAGTGTGCCCAGCAAATGGCACTATAGCTAAGCATCACCCTGGTCCTCGGAAGTGAGGTAATTATCATCCTCTGATTTGTCTATCACAGGAGAAGACTGGAGAGACTACTGAAGCCCAAAATTACACACCAGTTGTCAGTGACTTGTACCCGTTTGGACACCAGAGACCATGCTGCATGCTAGCTGCCTCTCATCTCCACCAAGGTCAGTTAGGTCACAAGGAGAATGAGGCTTACACTCTGTCCACTGTGCTCCTTCTCAGTAACCATCATTTATACCCTAGATAAATATTCATTTAAATTTAGATATGAAAAATGTGCTCAGATTTCTTAAATATCCAAGAGCTCTACATCTGCTAAAAATACACTTTTTCTAGGAAGGAATCGACTCACAGCAGAGTGTGCTGGTACATGCTTGTACTGCTAGCACAGGGAGAAGGAGGTAAGAGGCTACCTGTTCGAGACTAGCCTGGGGGGCCGGGCAGTGGTGGCGCAGGCCTTTAATCCCAGCACTCGGGAGGCAGAGGCAGGCAGATCTCTTTGAGTTCGAGGCCAGCCTGGTCTACAGAGTGAGTTCCAGGAAAGGCGCAAAGCTACACAGAGAAACCCTGTCTCAAAAAAAAAAAAAAAAAAAGACTAGCCTGGGCTATATAGTGAGTCCAGGCTACCCTGGGCTGAAGATGAAGTCTAGAAGTAGAACACCTACATAACACATGTAAGGTATTGAAATACATCCCCAGTATCATATATACAAAATATTTTTTTCTAATTTGGTTAGTAAAACAAAAACATACAGGGCTGGTGGCTTACCACTGTAGTAGAATATCTGTATAGCAACGGTGAGACTCTTGGTTCTATCATTACAAAGTTAAAAATAAAAAGCCTATGTGGGGGAGATGTTAGATCCAATTAACCAAACCCAGAAGTTTGTCCCAGGCTAATAAGAATATGGCATCCAGGGCCAGGCGGTGGTGGTGGTGGTGGTGGTGGTGGTGGTGGTGGTGGTGGTGGTGCTGCACGCCTTTAATCCCAGCACTCGGGAGGCAGAGGCAGGCGGATCTCTGTGAGTTCGAGGCCAGCCTGGTCTGCAGAGCGAGTTCCAGGACAGGCTCCAAAGCTACAGAGAAACCCTGTCTTGAAAAACCAAAAAATAAAAAAAAAAAAAAAAAAAGGCATCCAGTTAACACCTTCAACTAAAAAGAGGCTGGTGGGCAAATGTGACACACTGAAGATAAAAGACATATGATAAACACATAGGCATTTAAAATGGGAAAATGCAGCCAGGTGGTGGTGGCACACACTTTTGATCCAGCACTCAGGAAGCAGAGCCAGACGAATCTCTGTGAATTCAAAACCAGCCTGGTCTACAGTGAGTTCCAGAACAGCCAGAGCTATTACACAGAGAAACTCTGTCTCAAAAAACCAAAAAACAAACAAACAAAGAAATCAAAGGGGGTGGGGAGAAAAAAGAGAAGAAAGGAAAGAAAAGAGAAAAGAAAGAAATGGAAAATGTTCCTAAAAACCTTCTGGGCTAGGATGTGACTGGTGAAGTGCTTGCCCAGCATGAAACTCAGTGCAATCTCCAGCACTACATAAGCCAGACCTGTAATTCCAGCACTCAGGAGGTTCAAGGCCATCCTCATCTATATAAGGAATTCAAGGCCAGCCTGGACTACACGTGATCCTATCTCAAAACAAAACAAAAAAAAAACTTAAGCCATGCTGTTTCCTACATATCCAGGGAATGTAATGACACAGGTTAAGAACATCACCAAGAGCTGAAGAGACGGCTCAGCAGTTAAAAGCACTTGGTCCTGTACAGGACCCTAGTTTGATTCCCAAGCACCCATAAGGCAGCTCACAATTGTCCATAACACCAGTTCTAGGGGAGCTGACCCCCTCTTATGACCTCCTCCAGCATCACACACACACACACACACACACACACACACACACACACACACACATATAGTGTACAGACATGCATGTCAGAAAAAAAAATACCTCATACACATAAAATAAAACAAACAAAACACAGAGAGAAGAACCAGCATCTGCTTTATAGCTTCCTTCAAGGAGTTATGTTTTGTTTTGTTTTACCTATTTCTAATTCCTCAACAGGGGAAGAAGGAACTCATGCAGGTACAGTCCTCCTTACCTGGAGTACCTAGACACGAGAAAGGTGCTCACCTAACAGCCACGTAACATCTACGACCTCTACACATCCCAATGAACACTGAGCCAGCTCACTGCCGCCGCTCACGGCAGAGAGGACCAGTGTGCAGTGACTGTCCACCGGGGAGAGGACACCATGAGTGCAATGAGAATGACACACACACTTGCTATGTGACAAAGATGATGCTCCGTAGGCACATGCTGAGGGCTGCACGTGGCCGACTCACAACCCAAATGACCATTATATTATCCCCATTTCACAGACGGGGAAACTGAAGCACAGGAAAGTCAGGAACTATCCAAACTTACAGCATGGTGTGGAAGAGGTGACACCCAAACCCCATATTTTTAGTGCCCTTGAGTCCTTATTTCTCTGGTTAAGGGGAAATTTCCCAGCTGTGCTCTGCAGGTCACTCAAAGGACAGTGACATATCCAGCCTCTGAGCTCCCAGTTAGCAGGCTCAGGAGAAGACAGACTCATCAGAGCTGTTAAAGCCTTTCACGGCTGGGTGTGACTGGCAGAATGTAGACAAGCGACAAGTGTTAAAAGGCCACAGTGAACCTTTGTTCTCAGGGGACCAGAGATGAAGAAGAGGCGGCAACTGACAGAGTTGAGAAGCTGGGATGGGGGAGCCCAGCAATGGCTGCTGCTCCCTTCTGGGACAGGACTGGTCTAAAGGGAAAGGCAAGCCCTAGCTAGACTTCTGAGTGCTGTTCCATCCTTCACAGGAGGGCCTCTGGATCTTGTTGTGTCAACCTCAAAAGACCAGAATTCCTGAGACACCACCAGCTCTGTCTCTGTCGCCCCACCCCCACCACAGCACAGGTCTATTACAGAACACTGGACACCCAGTCAACCCCAAACTGAGCAGCAGCACCAGTCCCAGAGGCGCCCTCTCGGCATTTTGACAGCTTCTGTCGTACCTGAGGACTCGTCATCACTTACCCTCTTGTCTTCAGTTTGCCCCTATTGCTACTGTGACTAGATCATGTGACCTATTACAGAGTAGCCCTAAACATATCTGGACTAAGGGTTACACCCTGTCTCTGCCGGGGCCCAAGGACTGAAACCTGCACCATTTAAAGACAGAGCTGGAAGAGACATATTATTTTCAAATATTCTGAACAAGCTGACATTTTTGTGGGCCAAAAGTGATCAAATATTTGCCGTTTCATTTGGTTCCACCTAATACCAAGCCAATTCTTTTCCCCCAATGTCACTGAGCCTGGCAAAGACCTGTAATGTAAGAAATGTAATACCATGACATTCAACATCTAAGATGGTGTCAGACACCCGCAGAGACACAATCCCTCTTTGGGGAATTACAGACTAGCAAGAGAGGGAGGAAGACATGGTTATAGAGGAAGACCACACCGGCAACCAAGCCTGGCTCCACTCTCCATCCCATGACCTAAAACTCATACCAACCCTGGTGACGACCAAGTTTTATGCCTATGGTAGAGAAACAGACCCCTCTTTCCTGCTACGGCCGAATGCCATGGCTCTCAACCTTCCTAATGCTGCGACCCTTTAATACAGTTCCTCATGTTGTGCTGATCCAATCATAGAATTATTTCCATTGCTACTTCATAACTGTAATTTTGATATTGTTATGTTTATCATAATGTAAATATGTGTTTTCCAAGGGTCTTAGGCGACCCCTAGGGAAGGGTCATTCAACACCCCCACAAAGGGGTCATGACCCACAGGTTGAGAACCACTGGCCTAAGGTGAGACTGGTGATCTAGCCACCACAGTGCTGTCAAATGGACTCTTACCCAACACACCGGCAAAGCTAACAAGTGCGGTCATTCCCATTACAAAATGCTGCAAGCCACAGGAAAATGTAATGGAATTCAGCTACTATCACAAAAGCTACTACTTGGAAAGGTCAAGGACTTTTCCAAAGGTCAAGCCATGGTTTAAGAAGTCTTGGTGATATTTTAGCTTTTGTATATATATTAGCCGATTCCTTCAATGATTTTTATATGCTATGTATGCTTCCAAGAACTCATAACAGTGTATTTTACCTGAAACACCTATCAAGCATCCAAGGCCAAACGATCTCCTGAATTAAGGCAAATTAAGCTCAGACCCTCCTTTCTTATACAGCCTTGGTGGTATTTATACTAACATTATCAACGCCTATCATTTACCTAACCACCTCTAGGAATGTAGTTTGATACATAAATTCCCTTTTTCTGATACATTAACTGATTTTAGCTCTTAGTTGACCTCCTCCTTTACCACTCCCCTTCTGGGTTGTGAAAGAAAGCCTGATGGTCACTGCCTGAGGAAAACTCTTGTCTGCCTTTATGACCCTGTAAGAATTCAAGCCTGGTGACCTTGCTTTAGTTAGAGCACTGCTATTGCATGGGTATATAACTGTAAACCTCAGAGACTTGAAGATTCTGACTGAAGAACTAGATGGAGAACTAGAAGATTGAGATGGAAGATGAAGAAGAGCCAGATAGGTAAGAAAGACCAAGATGGGGCAGAACTAAGATGAGAGACTTAAGATAGAACTTAGAGGGACAGCAGATAAATGTAGAGAGAAATCAGGCAAGAAAGGAGCTGGGCATAAGAACAGAACTGAAGCTGTGGAATTAGAATTTTATCCCAGAGGAATAAAGTAGACAGACTAAGAGCTCAGTGTACTTAGATTCCTTTCCTGAAAATAATTCGTGCCGTTCATAGCTTCTCTTCTGGGACCCTGGGAAGAAGATTATTAAGGCTGGTCCTTAATAATATTCGAGAATAAAAACCCCCTCTTCCATCTCAGTGCAGAAGCTCCCTCAGCCCAACCCTCCTGCCAGTGCCCAACGGGGAAGCAGAGATCCTTGAGCGAGCAGCCAGTGTTTACTCTGGCATCAGGGCATTCCTACTTGGGAGCCTTTCCTGAAGTGCCTGCCTCTGGCTTGGGTGCCTTCCCAAATTCTCTGCCTCCTTTCAGTCCTGGCCTCCAATTCTCATTAGTCAAAACATCTCCAACTGGAACAGCCTGTTACTTACTCTGGCAGACACACCACTATACTGTCGTCTGTCCCTTTTCTGATGCTATAACAAAATACTTGAGGCTGGGTGACTTATAAAGAAAAGGGGTTATTTTGCCTTGTGGTTCCAGAAGGTGAAAAGTCTAAGAACAAGGTAAGCACCTCCTGCTGCTTCAACTCAAGGAGGAGAGCAAGAAAAGCAAGGAGGTGTGTGCAAAATAGAGTGGGGCTGAAACCCACAGCAAACTCATCCCTCGGATAAGGGTGTTGACCCACTCATTGAGAGATTCACCCTCACAACCTCACTACCTCCTCATCTCCCAAAACTCCCCCCCTGAGGAATTAAGGTCCCAACACATTAACTCTGGGGGAACAAATTCACACCATAGCAATCACCCTGTCAAAGGTTCCAGCTGATACCATCCTACCCAGCTGGACTCATCCTGCAGGCAAAGCTGAACAACTCTGTATTGCCAAGAAGTTTATTACATGTATTACATTTATGTGCACACACATGCATATACATACAGAGAGGTCAGAGAACAGCCTATGGGAGTCTCTCTTTCTACCATGTGGGTTCCAGGGTTCTAACTCTGGTCATCAGGCTTGATGCCAGACACCTTTCCCACTGAGCCATCTCACAGGCCCACAAGATTTTTGAGACCGCAAGTTTACAATGATGTTCAGAGATGGCACTTGGCCTTTCACGACAAGTCCCATCTGGGCTAGAGAGGTGGCTCACCAGGGAAGAGCACTGATTCCTTTTCCTAAGGACCAGGTTTGATTCAAGCACCCACAGTGGCCCATGTTGGAGAATAGTTGATCACACTGTGAACCCCAGGATTGAGTTATTTAATGGAAAAACTCATTTCTAGTTGTGGTATGGCTCAGCCCTAGCACACATCTTTAATCTAAGAACTTTCTCCTTGAATATTGTAAACAGGATTAAATAAAGTCAACCACAGGTCAAGAGGCAGAGTTGACCAGGAGTGACCATCAGATTATTAAGAAAAACTATATAGAGAGTAAGAGGGAGTCAGGAGAACAGATAGACACACAGGAAGTAGACGGGAAGGACATTCAGTCTGAGGAGTTTGGTTTTGAGATGGCGTAGGAGAAGGGGCTTCTGGGACGATGGCTGAAGATGAAGGTGCTTTCTCGGCCTCTCTGAGCTAGCAGCTTTCACCCTAGCATCTGGTTCCCAAGTCTTTATTGGTGAAATTGAACAACTAGATTTTGTTAAAAACAATAGGCTCACAACTATCCAGTCCCAGGAGATCTGTCACCCTCTTCCAGCTTCTGCAGACAGCAGCCACACACATAGTAAATAGACATCTATGCAAGAAAAACACCCAGACACATAAAAGGAAAATAAATTTAAACATTTTAAGAGATTTGTTGAGCCAGGCCCAGTGGTACACACCTTTAATTCCAGCACTTCAAAGGTAGATGGATTTCTGTGTGTTCAAGGACAGTCTGGTCTATATATCAAGTACCAGGCCAACCAGGGCTACACAGTAAGACCTCTCAAAAAAGGAGGGGGGGAGGGGAGGGAAGAAGGAAGGAGGAAAGAGGGAAAGAGGGATGGAATGAAGATGGGAAAGACAAAGGGAAGGAGGGGAAAGAAAAGAAATCCATTGTATACATCTATGAAATTGTCAAACAATAAATTAAAAAATAAAAAATCCAAGTTCCTTCTAACCCTCTACTGTTCCCTAGAAAAGTCTGGCTCTTAGAGTCCTGGAGACTAATGTGGGAAGAGACCCAGTCAAGCTGCATTAGGGCTGGGGATATGACTTGGAGGTAGAGCATTTGCCTAGCATGTGTGGTGTGGCCCCGGGTTCCCTGCCCAGCACCGGAGAGAGAAATGGCAGCAGCAGTCACCCTGATCTTCCAGGAAAAGCAAGGAAAGTATCTGGAGTCACATAGAAAGAAGTCTTCCAGCATCCATTGTTGAGAGCCTGAGAGACAAAGCAAATGTCTCCAAAGCTCCTAATTCATTTCTGCCCTTCTGTCTACTTGCTACATCAATACAAGTGATGGACAGCCGTCATAAGCTGAATGACAAGTGGGCCACCCCGCCTATATTCCCAAAGGGGCAGGGTTCCCCAGAAGTGATGTGAAATGAACATTCCTCCACAGTGGGTGCTCCTAACAGTGAACAAGGCCCATGAAATGCTCAGGCTGGGGTAAGCCTGGTGAGAGCCCAGGTGGACAGGGAAGGGTGTGATTCCTACATGGACCCTGAGTGCCCACTTACTCTCAGGCAGTCAGTCCAGGGAATCCCAGAGCTTACTACAGTCCAGCTATACCACTCCTGGGGAGTGGTTTTTCCTCACTGTCCACTTGACTAGATTCAGAACCACCACGGAAACACCTTTGGGTGTCCTGTGGAGGTGTTTCCAAGGAAAGTAATTGAGGAGGGAAGGTCCATCCTGACTGTGCACAATCCCACGAGCTGGAGTCCCAGACCAAACAAAAAGCAGAGAGCTGCGCACCAGCGTCCACCATCCAGGCGTCCTGACTGAGAAGGGTACTGGGACAGGACAGCAGCGAGGTAGCAGAGCGTCCACATCTGAGCAGAACTCTGAGGCAGAGTCCATGGTCACAGGTGGAGAAGGTGACTCATCCACCTTTTCAGATCTCCTGCTGTTCTGAAGCCTCAGATAATTTCATTAGCTGTAGATCTTGGCAGCTGCCAGGAGGGAGTGATAGACCGAGAGAGAGGGGATAGTCAAGTCTTCTGAGGGAGGGTTGAGGAAGCTGGCATGTCTGGCACTGGAGACAGCTGAGGAAGGAGCTCCAGAGAAAGACAGTGAATGCTCAGTGTCAGCACGCATGCTGAGGATCTGGCTAGTTATCCACAGAGCTACAAAGGGAGAAGAGGAGAGGCTACACTTTGTGAATTAAAGCTCCTAAAAGCAGGCAGGCCAAGTGGAGGCCGGCAAGCAGCTGCAAGACTGCTTGCTGTCTCAGCATGGCAGCCACCATTCCCTCTGGAGTGAAGCTTCTCACCAGAATGGACAGTGGAGGCGGCTCCTGCAGCGAGGCATGCTCGCAGTGACGCCAGAACTTAGACACCAGAAGGAATGCCCTGGGGAAAGGCAAGGCTTTTGAAACCCCAGCCTCAAACCAACCTGACCACTCAGTGGGCACTACAGGGGGATGCTCGACAAGTAACCCTTCAGGATTTGCATGGACACCCGAGGCTCTCCCATAGGCTGGTGCAGTCTCTGTGTCACCTATGCACATCCTCCCAGGGACTTCAAATCCTCTCTGAACTTTTATAATACCCACTAAGTGTAAATGCTAGACATAAAGTTTCCGTATATGCCTAGGAGCGATGCCCCCCCAAGGAAAGTGTGTACATGTTCAGTATAGATGCGCTGTTGGGGAGAGAACTCAAGCCTTACACAACTAAGCACATGTCCTACCACTGGCTTGTAGGCCGCCTTTCTAGTGCTTTTGCTGCAGCTGAACTCATAGACGTAGAACTGACAGATACAGAAAAGCTCAAGAGACTGGTCCAATTCCAATCCTAAATGCCAACAATGTCTAACTGTTATGTTTACATCTGAAGTACACACATGTGTTAAAGGCCTGGTCCCCAACAGCATTGTTGAGAGCTAGGACTTCTGGGAGATGAATGGACCAGGAGGGCTATGACCTCTCAAAGGATTGATCCACTGGTAGATCTGTAATTTGGTAACACTATTGGGAGGTCACAGAAACCTTAGACAGCAGGGCCTAGCTGAAGAATGTAGGTCACTGGCCCATTCTTTGAAGGATGTCCCATGCCCCTTGTCCCTTCTCAGGAGCCTTTCTGCTTCCCAGATGCAGGGTGAGCAGCTTGCACCACCATGCACCAGACACAGTGGCTGGGGACTATTACCTCTGAAGCCATGAGTCACAGGGTTTCCTCTTTTTAAGATACTTCTCTTGGAAAGCCCGTCACAGGAACTAAAACACTGACAAACACACTAACTGGGCACCATCATTTGCCTCTGGGAGTCTATTTTATCATCACACACTTCATACATGCTGCACACACACTTGCACACATTGCACGAACACACACACACTGCATGCACACTGCACACATATGCATGCACACACACACACACACACACACACACACATATACCACATAGACACATACTGTACACACACTCACGGGCACACACACTGTGCACACTCGTGTGTACTGCACACACATGCACATGTGCACACCGCACACACACACACACATGCACATGTGCACACCGCACACACACACATGCACATGTGCACACCGTGCGTGTGCACACACACACACACACACACACACACACACACACACTGCACAAAGCCACACTGCAGGACCAGGAACAGCTGGTCTGCATTCACAATACTCACCAGTTTTTAGCTATTCTCTTGATTCTATTTGTTTTTTCAGACAGGGTTTCAGCAGGCTTTGAACCTGCTATCTAGCCAAAATAACCTTAACTGATAATCCTCCTGCCTCCACTTCCCACATGCTGGGATCACAGGCAGGGACCACCACACTCAGCTTTCCTGTTATTCTTTTGAAGGTGAAGTTTACTGAAAATGCAAATTTTCAGTTGGGTGTAGTGTGCACACGTGTGATCTCAGTTGGGTGTGTGTGCACACCTATGATCTCAGTTGGGTGTGTGTGCTCACCTGTGATCTCAGTTGGGTGTGTGTGTGCACACCTGTGATCCCAGCACTGGGAGACTGAGGCTAGAGGAGGCGAGATCCGGCCAGCAGGAGCTCTCCAAGCAAACACTCTCACCTGCTCACACCACTTTCACACTGTAGACCTAGGTTGGGATCTGAAATCACCATCATGAATTTAGAAACTTTCCAGGAACTTTTGATGTAGATAGACCCTAAACCCCAAATGAGAACTCCTGTTCTGACAGAGAGCAGACCCCTTATCAGACCTTTGTCCGTAACACTGATACTACATTGAATTTATGTGTGTGTACGTATGTGTCTGTGTGTCTATAGGTACACACATGCCATGGCAGATGTGTGACAGTCAGAACAACTTTCAGGAGTTGATTCTCTCCTTCTACCATTTGGTTCCTGAGGATGGGTCATCAGGTATGGTGGCAGAGCATCCCATGGGCCCTACATACATGATTTTTAAATTGCTACATATTTATGCATTTCCTGCTTAATGGAAATTCTATATCAATATAATTTTTTGCTCCTTTGCTATGTTTTTGGTGCTGGGACTGCACACAGGGTCTCATATATGCTAGGTTAGTGCTCTAACACCAAACTATATTATCCAGGTGTCTTTACGTCCTTTTCTTTTCCTCTCTCTCTCTTTCTCTCTTTGTGACAGGGGCTAAGCTGCCTAAGCTGGCCTTGAACTCAGAGCTCCACCTGCCTCTGCCTCCAGAGTGCTGGGATTAAAGGCGAGTGCCACCACCGCCCTGCTATCACCTATTTTCTAACACTGAATATTTAGGTTTCTGAGTTTTCACAACTGCAAATCATTATGGAAATGACTTTATATAGAAAGGGAGTTCATATAGAGCAGATTTCTGGAAGGAGAAGATAGGAAATGAGAAACATGTTGATAGGCAGTGGCTACACACCCACTGTGGACCAATGTCACTGCCCCTCCTGGCCACAGAGGCAGACATAGCAGCTGCCATTTCTTGGCACCTTTTCCTGAATGGTAAAGTGGTTTTGAAAATTACCTATTAGCTGAGCATGGTGGCACATGTCTGTAGACCCACTACTGGGAAAGCTAAGGCAGGAAGAGGTCAAGCTCATGAACAGTATGGCAGGGAGGGGGATGGAAAGGTGTGAGATAGTTCAGCAGGTAAAAGCATTTGCCACCAAAGCCTGTCCACCTGAGTTTGATCCCAGATTCCAAGACAGAAGGAGAGAACCAATGCCCAACAGCTGCCAACCTCCATACATGTATTGTGGCATGTGAGTACTTGCACTCACACATACTATAATAGATAAACAAAAAAAAAAATTTGTTTGAGCCAGGCGATTGTGCAACACGCCTTTAATCCCAGCACTCAGGAGGCAGATGCAGGCGGATCTCTGTGAGTTCGGGGGCCAGCCTGGTCCACAGAGTGAGTTTTTTGAAAGAACAGCATGGGCTACATAGTAAAAACCATGTCTCAAAAGGACAACTGAAAAAGAATGTTTAAGCAATAGGAGGAGGAGGAGGACGACAAGGATGATGAAGAAGTGACACACTCACCTGCTGTCAGAGTCTGAAGCGATCTCCTTTCTCCCTCCAAAGCGAATCTGGCACTGCACAGAGAAAGAGACTGCTGAGGTCAGCTGCTAGGCTGGGACAGCAAACATCCCACAATAGCCCACAAGGCCTTCAGAGACAGTGGGGACAGAGGCCCTGGTGCTTCACAGAGGTGAGAAGCCAGCACTCTGGCCTCAGACTCCTCTTACAGGAAGCTAGTCTCTTGACTCCAGGAAGCTGCAGGCCTGCAGTAGCCCAGGGAGCAGCAGCTGGAACCAGAGAGCTCTCTGATGGTGCTGAGAACCTCCATGTCTATGCTGATGACTCTTCTTGACAGAGCCCCAGAGCGGTCAGGCTGTGTCAAATGGCAGCCACCTTGGCTGTGCTGAGCAGGTCTGCCGGGCTGAGTGGATGGGAAAGCCACCTTTGTAAAAACAGAACTGTAATGCCTACCCTAACCATTCCTGCCGTAAAGTCGGTCACACGGTAGCCCCGCTGTCACCACTAGCCACCCACCTCTTGTTGTTGGTTTGATCTGCTTGTTTTGAGACAGTCTCGCTCTGGAGCCCTGACCAAATTCACAGCCATCCTCCTACCTACACCTTCCAGGTGCTGGGGTTACATACATGTACATGCTCCCAGCTCACTATTCCCTGGTAAAGACAAAGAATCTCTGCTACGGACAGCAAACTTGCATGCTATGGAAACTTAGGATTAAAAATTACATATCATCGCCAGGCAGTGGTGGTGCATGCCTTTAATCCCAGCACTCAAGAGGCAGAGGCAGGCGGATCTCTGTGAGTTCAAGGCCAGTCTGGTCTACAAAGTGAGTTCCAGGACAGCCAGAACTGTTATACAGAGAAACCCTGTCCTCAAAAAAGCAAAAATAAAAACAAAAACAAAACAAACAAATATATATATACACACACACACACAATCAAAAAAGATCCAGAACTTGTGACATAGCACATACATAAAATATACCAAGTGGTATATTTTAATTGTAGGTGAATGATAGGTGAATAAATTTGGTTGTTATCTTTTAAGATAAATGTCACAGTTCAACTCCTCAAAATAACTCAGAAGCTCTGACCAGAAACCCTAATCTGCTTCTCTTTAAGTGTTCCATGTAAAGCCAGTAAGCTCACTCCCTTGTCTTGCTGTCTTCGTGTTCTGGATTAACTGTAGACCAAACTCTACCTGTGTTACCAAGTGTGATTCATCCAGCATCCCTGTGCAGAGGAAAAGCCAGACTCGAGAGAAGAAGAGATGACCTCAGGTCTATAAACATCATGACCAAAAGCAACTCGGGCAAGAAAGGGTTTATCTCATCTGACATGTCTACATCACAGTCCATCAAAAGGGAGGTCAGCACAGAAAACTGAGGTGGGATGAAGCAGAAGCCATGGAAAACACTGTTCACTGGCTTACTCCACATGGCTTGCTCCCTTTCCTATAGCACCCAGTACCTCCTGCCCAGGGCAGGTATCTTGCCCCTGTGAGCTGGGCCTTCCTACATCAATCATTAAACAAGAAAACACACTACAGACTTGTCTACATCCCATCTGGTGGACATTTTCTCAACTGAGGGTCTTCTTCCCAGACAACTCCAGCTTGTGTCACGTTAACAAAAATCTAACCAGCACAGGGACACTCAAAAAGGGCAGACAAGTCTGGCAGCTGAAAAGACGTGGAATTCTCTCAACCTATTCACCTCACGTTCCGAGCAGACATTGGATTCTCTGGGCCCACTTCAACATTTAACCCACAACCTGCTAAAGTATTTCCCTCCTTATAATCACATGCAAATAACAGTCAATAATCCTTTCCAAAAAGGAGCTCTTCAAATTCTCAGGTTTGGATCCTCTCTCTCGCTTACTAACTGATGACTGAAGTGAGTTACTGATCTCTGAGCTTCACTTCGGTGTCTTGTTCTATAAAGTGAAAACAATCACAAGAGCTCCTCCATCGTTGGCTACAAGAATTCCCGTAGAGCACTCACAGAAAGCCAGGTACAAGGTGGACATGTGATGACAGCCAGCACTACAGTGTCAGGCAAGCCGACACTGCAATCAGCACCAGCAGCCACAGCAGCGGATCGGGAGTTGGCATGGCTTAGGGCAACAGAGGCTCCTGGATGTTTGCACTTGGGGGTCCTAACTGCAAGCCAGCACCTCTGAAGCCCTGTCCCAAAACAAGTCTGCTGGGAAATCAAACTCTGAAACGAGGACAGTCTTACTGCCTTCCCTGCTCTGTCATTCCCTAGGGAAACTGTGCTTAGCCATTCTCAGAACAGCTGGACATGGTGGTACACACCTGTAAGCCCAGCAGTTGGGAGGCGGAGGCAATAGTTCAAGGCCATCGGGGTGACCTGCTAATACCTAGTCTCAAAACAAGCAAACACAAAACCATTCCCAGACACAAAATAAACCTGTACACTTAAAAGGAAGAAATGACTTCTATATTACCTTTTGAATATTCACACAAAAGGCTAGTGTGTGCATTCTTACCTGCTTTACTGCATCCAGCAATCTCTCCAGCAGGAACTGCCTTTTGTCATCGTTCTGTGACCCTGAAATGAAATGGAGTTTAATTACTTCTAGCTGACAATTAGACTCTGTTCAAATACTTCCTGACATTTAATGCTGAGCATACTGGCATACGCCTTTAATCCCAGCACTCAAGAGGCAGAGGCAGGAGGATCTGTGAGTTTGAGACCAGCCTGATCTACATAAGCAAATTCTAGGATAGCCAAGGCTGTAAAGGGAGACCCTGTCTCAAAAGGAGAAAAAAAAAAAAAAGACTTTCTGCCATCTGACATGAAAATACATGGTTGTCCACAAACAAGACCAGCCCTCTATTCACCTTTAACAAAATAAGTAAACAAACTGCACCAACAATCTACACCATTGCAATGAGGTACTACATCACAGGAAAACAGCAAACTCAGTTTCCCCAAATTGAATGAATCTGTCCTGAATGGTGCCAGTTTCTCTGCTGTGATACTACTGATAGTGCAGGAAATTTAGCAATGTCCCTGGCCTCTACTCAGTGGGTGCCGTTAGCGTGTGCACATGCATAGACACACACACATGAGTTGGCTTCATACATTGTCAATGTGTCCTGGAGGGTGGTTGCCCTTACCCTTGACAGTCAGGAGTATAAAGTAGCATGAAAGTTGCCTGGAATGTCAGGCACTGTCCTTGGATGGTCTTACTTCCTTTCTCCTGCCTTCAGCTAGACAGGCTGGAAAACCTAGCTGCTAACTTTCTCAGCCATTGCTGACCTTACAGAGTTGGCCAATGATGTCTGGGGATGTGGCCCAGTTAATAGAATGCTTGCCTAGCATGTGTGAGGCCCTGAGTTCAGCACTTCATGAACCAGAAATGGTGGACACAGCTGTAATCCCAATTATTGGAAGGTGGAAGCAGGATGATCGGGTGTCCAGGTCATCCTCAGCTACAAAGGGAGCATAGGGTCAGCATAGATTACCTGAGACCCTGTCTCAAAGATAAACAAACATTAACGTGCTATATCTAGTGCCCAATATGGGGCACAAACCCACAACCCTGAGATTAAGAGTCTCATGTTCTACCATATGATAGGATAAAAGGGTAGATTATTGAATTTACTCTGGGGGGAAAAAAGATATAAATGATAGGATAAAGGGTAGATTACTGAATCTACTTTGAAAAGAAAAAAGGAGTCAGGCAGTGGTGGCACACGCCTTTAATCCCAGCACTCGGGAGGCAGAGCCAGGTGGATCTCTTTGAGTTCGAGGCCAGCCTGGTCTACAGAGTGAGTTCGAGGAAAGGCGCAAAGCTACACAGAGAAACCCTGTCTCAAAAAACCAAAAAAAAAGAAAAGAAAGAAAAAAGGGAGGATACAGACATAATAAGATAAAAAGGTAGATTACTGAATCTTTTAAAAAGCAATTACTAGTTCTAAATATTTTACATTGGATTGGATTTTTGTATATTGTATACAAATTTTGTATATTGATACAAATTTGTGATTAATTTTGTTAGAACATACTCTACATACATTTTTAATCTTGTTCAAGGTATTGTACCTATATAACGCATTTAACAATGTAATGCAAATTTCTAGTCCTTGAAAAATATTATTACAAACTAATTAGGATATAAGGAAATGTAAGTTAGTAGTTAGTCATTACAATCAAACTTGTAGTCATGTTAGGTATGTTTTCAAGGTCAAACAGATATATTTTAGAAAGACAGGTTGTCTTCAAATACTTCAGAGATATATAGAATATGGCATTAAAGATGTTTTAATAACATAGGTTCTTTTTTTTTTTTTAAATGACAGTGAGACATGTCTGATCCTGACAGCACCAATCTACTTCAGAGCAGATGATGGACATTGAAGAAACTCCTTATGGAGTTTACTTTCTTTGTGGCAAAAGTTAGCCTCGACTATTGACAGTATTGTGTCCAAAATGGACAAGCAGGACACAAAATAAAGGACTGCCAAACTTTGCCAAGACAAGGTAGGACAGCCCTTCAGAAAATCCTGATTCACAGTTAAATCTGTCAGATATGCTGGGCCTGTAGGCCAAAGATGGATGCCCCAATGTTGCAGAGAAACCTTGGTTGATTGTCCAGGCAGCCATTGTTTCTGTCATGTCTTACAATTCTTAGAAGTCGCTTGCTTGCACTTCCTGCTTACTCAGTAAATATTATTTCCTTCTCGGGTCTCTGATAGAGTTGGAGACTAAATAGTTATAGTTTTCCTTGTTAACAAATTCAGAAAAGAAACTCACTAAAGAGGCGTAAAGTGTACAAATGTGGTGATATTGTGTTTCCCCCAAAATATTGTGTACCCTAATAAACTTATCTGCGGTCAGAGAACAGAACAGCCATAATATTAAACATAGAGGTTAGGCAGTGGTAGCACATGCCTTTAATCCTAGCATTCCAGAGGCAGAGCTCCATCTGGATCTCTGTGAGTTCAAGGCCACACTAGAAACAGCCAGGCATGGTAACAAGAGCCTTTAATCCCAGGAAGTGATAGCAGGAACCAGAAAGGTATAAAAGGTGTAAAAACCAGGAACTAGTCTGGTTAAGCTTTTAGGCTTTTGAGCAGTAGTTCAGCTGAGATTCATTCTGGATGAGGACTCAGAAGCTTCCAGTCTGAGGAAACAGGATCAGCTGAGGAACTGGCGAGGTGAGGAAGCTGTGGCTTGTTCTGCTTCTCTTATCTTCCAGCATTCACCCCAATACCTGGCTTCAGGTTTGATTTTATTAATAAGAACTTTTAAGATTCGTGTACACACAAGTTTGAGAGACATCAAAAGATAGTTTGAGTTGGTAATACAAGTTAGGATAGAAAGTGAATTAGAAGGTGAAACACTTTGGACTCACCAAAATAGAATAAATAATGGAGTATTTTCTCTGAATTTGTCAAATGTTAATGGATTGGACATGGTTAATGTAATTCTTGAATTTATATATTGTATATAGTTATTGTACTTATTGTCTATAGTTTTTCTTATATTAGTTATAACCTTTTTTTATTTTAGACAAAGGGGAAATGTGACATTTTGTGTATGCTCTAACAAATAAAGCTTGCCTGAAGACCAGAGGGCAAAGCCAGCTACTAGTTAGCCATAGAGGCCAGGCAGTGGTGGCCACACCTTTAATCCCAGGACTTGGGATCTCATGCCTTTGCTCCCAGTACTTGGGAGTCACACACCTTTAATCCCAGCACTAGGGAGGTGGAGGCAGGAAGTGATATGGCTGGGCTGAGAGAGGAATATAAGGCAAGAGAACACAGGAGCTCAGTCATTTTTGCTGAGGAGTTGGTGAAGTGAGAAGTGGCTGTGGCTTGTTCCTTTGTCTCTCTGATCTTTCAGCATTTACTCCAATATCTGACTCCGAGTTTTTATTAAGACCAATTAGGATTTGTGCTACAGTTAACAGCTTGGTCAAGGTGAAGCAAGCAGGCGTGTGCTCAGAGGCTCCAATAAACTGTCCCTTGTGAAATGGTATGAAGAGATCGCTCCTTCCTCCATCCTCATGCCTGAGTCATGAGCGCCTGCACAGAGCCAGAGCAGTCCTTTGCCGCATTAAACCATATGACCAAATGAAAAGCTAGGAGAACCACAAAGGAACCTCCTGGTACCTTTGTGTGCCTATCAGTGAGTTGCTAAGCCAATACCACAAATAATTCTCACCAATTAAAAGACGCATTTGCTCAAACCACCACTGGTGCTTGAGCTGTTACTTTGCAGTCAAATGAATTCCCAAATGATTCCCACTAGAACAAGATACACACATAATTTCTACTAAGAAGGTCTGGGGCAAGAGGCCTTCAGCACCAGGCAGACCACTAACAGATAGCATAGATGCCCATAAGAGGCCGGGTGGCACCAATCAACAGTTAAGTTGTGGAAAACAATGCCCCAGCCACAGAGCAGTGGCTCTGAACAACAGGAACAGAACTGCTCAGTGGCCTCTATCCTGGGCCACACCAAGGAGTGTTGGAGACATGGGAGTGAAATGGTATAGTCATCTTCTTGTGGAGCTGAGTGGATTAGGAAGAGGAGGACAGCACATGAGCACACAAATAATAAACAGGGCGATAGAGACAAGAAGAAAACTACAACAGTGAAGCAGAGAGGGAAGACAGAAAATGCCACTACAGCCTGCAGTGGAGGGGGGGGGGCTCTCTGCACAGGTGACATGTGAGCTGAGCCCTTTATAAAGAAGAGGAGCAGCCAAGGAAGGGCGCATTCCAGGAGAAGCAAACAGCTAGGGGAGAGGCTGAGGCAAGCCAAGCTCAGCTTCCGTGTTCCAAGACTAGAGGGGCAGGGGCGGGCAGAAGACCATCAGACAGGACCAGGAGTCTGCTGCGGTGGGGGCGGGCAGAA
>CABHPP010127303.1:57805-69764 GCA_902168425.1 Peromyscus attwateri
CGGGCAGAAGACCATCAGACAGGACCAGGAGTCTGCTGGGGTGGGGGTGGACAGAAGGACCATCAGACAGGACTAGAAGCCTGCTGGGACAGGGGCAGTTAGAAGGACCATCAGACAGGCCAGCAGAGCAGCTGGTCACAGAGGGTGCTTCAAATCAGACTACCACGCTAAGATTCTGCTTTAACCTGAGCACTAACCAGTGTGAGCATGATTTTGATAAAAGACATTGCCCCTCGGAAGCCTTGTTGGAATCACCACATCATACCTGCCTTCCTCCAAGCCTGGAGATAAAATGAAGACACTCAAGAAAACAATTACTTTTTCTGGAAGAGGCTTTGGCAAGGTCAGGCCTACACCGGATTCTCACCAGGCCCCCAGCACATCCTTCACACCTGTGCCTCTCCACAGCCCTCTCTTCACTTAGCAGAAGGCTTAGTTTCTGCTCCTCCCTCCTAACACTGAAATGGAAAGTACAGCTTTCTTCCTTTTTCCAAGTCCTAGACTCAACAACTCCTCACACTGGACAGTGACAACTAGAAATGACAGCTTCACCCTGGAAATGCTTCTACCATTTTTTTCTCATAGCAGAAACTTACGTGACTAAAATACGATAAAAACAAATCAGGGAAAAAAAGAAAAGTATCTCTACTATGTAACTGGACAGGCACTCTACTAGTCTGCTACGTGCCCAGCTACTACTAATAATTTGTAGGGAGTGGAGGCAGTTGTGTGCACTGGGGAGGGTCTGTATGTTTGTGCATGTGCAGGTACACGTGTATGCACATGCATTTGGACACAAGAGTTCAACCTCAGGTTTCATTCCTCAGAAGCCACCTACTCAGGCTTTTTCATCTGTTTGTGTTTTTATTTAGAGCAGAGTCTCTCACACAGGTCTCAGTTAGGTTAGGGTGGCCATTCAGTGAGCAACAGGGATCCACCTGTCTCTGACTCCCAGGGCTTAGATTATGAGTATTCTCCACCACATCTGGCTTTTTTACATTGCTACTAGGTATCTGAACTCAAGTCCTTATGTACCCAGTGAAAACGCACCCAAGAGGCTCTCAGCCTAGAGGCTCAATGCCTGGCTGTGATCTCTACAGTCATGAATCCCAGTGAGACTATCAGCCTCAGCAGGGCACCTGTGGTCATCTTATCCCTGCCCAGACATGGGAAGAGTCTCCAAGATGCAGCATGCACAGGTGGCTCCACATATCAGCAGCAGGAAGTAGAGAGAGAGGCCCCTGGCTAAGAAGGGAGGAACACTCATCAGGAAGTCACAAGACATAAGTCCTCATCCTAGCCAGGCCACTTGCTGGCCATGTGACAGGGCAGTCACTTCCCTTCTCTGGACACTGGTTGTTGCATGAGATTGTGTGCCTCTAGCCCTGCAGTCTGCAGACAGAGGATCCTAAGCAAACAGTCAGGCAGAAACACAAGGTGCTTTCTCACCTTCTCCAGTGACAAACCAGAGAATACAGTGTGCGCACACGCACGTACACACACACACACACACACACACACACACACACACACGCACGCACGCACACATGCAGAGCCTAGAAGCCCTCCAGCTTTCAGCATTAAAATCCCACAAGAGCATCAAGTCAACAGCATCTCCTGAGCCCCAGCTGTGGGCTAGGTCAATAAATGACCAATCTCCATAATCCTTGACCAAGAGGGGAAAACGGCTCCACTTGAGGGACAGAACTGAGGCTGGGAGAGAAGACATTTACACTAGCACCACACCTGTCTGCAAAACACCTGCAATACCAGCCCACTGCAAACCCTGAGCCATGTCTCAGTTACACTGCAGAGGTGAACACTAGTCTTCCTGCTATCTCCAGGACAGTGTCAGCTAACAACAGCTGCTAATGAGCCAGAACAAAGCTTCCTTATTTCTTCTTAGGTCACCATCAAAATTAAGGTCTCAAAATGAAGGGACTTAGATCAGTGACAGAACACATCTGGTGCAGGAAAGGCCCTGGGTTCCATCCCCAGCACCCCAGAGAAGGTCCCCCAGTGCTCCATACAAGAGGTCACATGTTCATGTGAAATGCCACAACCCAGTTCAGATGGCACCCTGTGGCCTTTCCTTGTTCCTGTCCTTAAGAGCTAAATGTTTAATTTAGTGTTTAGATTTCTAGGGGTCCCATATAAATTTTTACCAAAAACTTCTGCCAGCGACTCCACTCAAGCTGGTTCAAACATTAACAGGTCACACTGTCATCTTGGTGGCAGGATGAGAAAGTGAGAACTTGAGCTATCCTCCTCAAACTGTTCCTCCTCAAAGGAACAGACAGAAAAACCCAGAGGCAGAGAGACAGACAGTTGCCAGGTGTCAGGGTGGGGAGGTTAGGGGCTGGAGGGGGTACTATTCAAGTGATGAGAACATTTTATAACAGGACAGAGGGGATGGTCACACATTATAAATGGCTGCTCAATTTAAAATGAAGGCTAGCAGCCGGGCGTTAGTAGTGCACGCCTTTAATCCCAGCACTCGGGAGGCAGAGGCAGGTGGATCTCTGTGAGTTCGAGGCCAGCCTGGGCTACCAAGTGAGCTCCAGGAAAGGCACAAAGCTACACAGAGAAACCCTGTCTCGAAAAACCAAAAAAAAAAAAAAAAAATTAAGGCTAGCTCTGTGTCATATTGATAAAATATTTTATGGGAAGGACTGCCACAGATAAATACTAGCAACAAAAAAAAATCAATCCAAAGGAACAACAACTGGAGGATTGCCCCAAAGAAAGGAGCACTGAGTTCCACCCTGTGCCCTCTTACACATGTCTAGTTACCTGGGGGAGCACCTGTCAATGCTGGAAGTCAGGGTTCTTGTGGAAAAGCACACACTGTTCAAGTATGAGGATTCAAGGAACTGTTGAGGGGCCTTATCCAGGAGTAGGTGTAAATAACATTCTCAGTTGGGTGATTTTGACTCCAAGGGGGCAACCAGCAGGGGACGGTGTGGTGGTATTGTGTTCGTCAAAATATTGTGTACCTTAATAAACTTATCTGGGGTCAGAGACAGAACAGCCACAATGTTAAACATGAGGTTAGGCAGTGGTAGCACACGCCTTTAATCCTAGCATTCCAGAGACAGAAATCCATGTGTTCAAGGATACACCCAAGCATGGTGACCCACGCCTTTAATCCCAGAAAGCAAGCCTTTAATCCCAGGGAGTGGTGGTAGAAAGCAGAAAGGTATATAAGGCGTGAGGACCAGAAACTAGAGGCATTTGCCCTGGAGAGGCATTTGCCCTGGAGAGGCATTTAGCCTGGAGAAGCATTTGGCCTGGGTAAGCATTTAGCTGGTTAAGCATGTGGCTGGTTAAGCATTCAGGCTTCTAGCAGCAATTCAGCTGAGAGTCATTCGGGTATGAGGATATAGAGGCTTCCAGTCTGAGGAAACAAGACCAGCTGAGGATCCGGCGAGGTGAGATAGCTGTGGCTTATTCTGTGTCTCTGACCTTCCAGTGTTCACCCCAATACCCGGCTCAGGTTTGATTTCTATTAATAAGAACTTTTAAGATTCATGCTACAGGACGGAGACTTTTTTTTTTTCTTCTGGAGATGGGGTCTCACTAGCCCAAATAGGCCAGAGTTGGAGGGGCAGAGGATAATCTTGATCACCTGGTCCTCATTTCTACCTGTGGCATGCTGGGACACCAAGCTTAAGATGCTAAAAATCAGTCCCAGAGACGCCTCCTCCATAGCCAGCACTCTACAATGAAATACATCCTTGGGACCCTGGAGACTTTTGGGTTGGGTTTGTTGTTGTTGTTGTTGTTGTTGTTTTGGGTTTACTTTTGTTTGTTTGTTCGTTTTGAGACTAGCCAGGGCAAGCCTGGAACTTACTGTGTAGACCAGGCTGGCCTCAAACTCATAGAGCTCAGCCTGCCTCTACTTCCTAAGTGCTGGAATTAAAGGGGAATGCGGCAACACTTGCTCGTTTCTTATTTTTGTTATCATCGATTGGAGAAGCTGGGCTTGGTGATGAACATTAAAAGTCACAGCACAGTAATAAAAACAGCTTGGTACTGGCATAAAAACCGACATACAGACCAATGGAATCGAATTGAAGACCCTGACATTAATTAATCCATGCACATATGAACACCTGATTTTTGACAAAGAAGCCAAAACTATACAATGGAAAAAAGAAAGTATCTTCAACAAATGGTGCTGGCATAACTGGATGTCAACATGTAGAAGATTGCAAATAGATCCATATCTGTCACCATGCACAAAACTTAATTCCAAGTGGATCAAAGACCTCAACATAAATCCAGTCACACTAAACTTGATGGAAGAGAAAGTAGGAAGTACACTTGAATGCATTGGCACAGGAGATCACTTCCTAAATATAACATCAGCAGCACAGACACTGAGAACAACAATTAATAAATGGGACCTCTTGAAACTGAGAAGCTTTTGTAGGACAAAAGACATGATCAATAAGACAAAAAGACAGCCTATAGAATGGGAAAATATCTTCACCAACCCCACATCTGACAGAGGACTGATCTCCAAAGCATATAAAGAACTCAAGAAACTAGACATCAAAATACTGAACAATCCAATTAAAAAATGGGCTAAAGAGCTAAACAGAGAATTCTCAAAAGAAGAATCTCAAATGGCTGAAAGACATTTAAAGAAATGCACAACATCCTTAATCATCAGAGAAATGCAAATCAAAACGACTCTGAGATACCATCTTACACCTGTCAGAATGGCTATGATCAAAAACACTAATGACAGTCTATGTTGGAGAGGATGCAGAGCAAAGGGAACACTCCTCCACTGTTGGTGGGAGTGCAAACTTGTACAACCACTGTGGAAATCAGTATGGCGGTTTCTCAGAATATTGGGAATCAATCTACCTCAAGACCCAGCCATACCACTCTTGGGCATATACCCAAGGAATGCTCAATCATACCACAAAGATACATGCTCAACTATGTTCATAGCAGCACTATTCGTAATAGCCAGAACCTGGAAACAACCTAGATGCCCCTCAACTGAAGAATGGATTAAGAAAATGTGGTACATATACACAATGGAATACTACTCAGCAGAGAAAAACAATGACAATATGAAATTTGCAGGCAAATGGATGGAACTAGAAAATATCATCCTGAGTGAGGTAACCCAAACCCAGAAGGACAAACATGGTATATACTCACTCATAAGTGAACACTAGATGTAAAGCAAAGAACAATCAGACTGCAACCCACAGAACCAGGGAGGCTATATAACAGGGGGGACCCTAGGATGACTGTGGCTTATAATAAGTTTTGGTTTTACTCAATTACTGGGCAAGCCTCAATGAAACATTTCAATATTAGGATAAGAATTTATACTGTATAAAGCTGATAATAGAAAATAAATAAATAGGGCTGGAGAGATGGCTCAGAGGATAAGAGCACTGACTGCTCTTCCAGAGGTCCTGAGTTCAATTCCCAGCAACTACATGGTGGCTCACAACCATCTGTAATGAGATCTGGTGCTCTCTTCTGGCCTGCAGTCATACATGCTGTATACATAATAGACAAATAAATCTTTAAAAAAAAATTTTATATATATATATATGGAAAAAAAAGTCACAGCACTCCGTAAACTATCACAGGAGGATTGCCATGAATTTGAGGTCAGTGAGAGCTACATAGAAAGACCCTGTCACGCTGAACGGCAATGGCGCATGCCTTTAATCTCAGCACTAGGGGGCAGAGCCAGGTGGATCTCTGTGAGTTCAAGGTCAGCCTGGTCTACAGAGCGAGATCCAGGACAGGCACCAAAACTACACAGAGAAACTTTGTCTGGGGGAAGGGGGGGGGAACTGTCACATCATTCATACACACACACACACACACACCACTAACCAACCTACAGTAGGCAGAGGCCAGGAATGCTGCTATAGAGCTTGAAATACTGAGGGCAATCTCCTTCACCAAAAGCCATCCAGCCCCAACAGTCAAAGGTGCCACACTGAAAGACTGGAATCTAAAGTTATGCCGGTGCGGTCTGCCCCAAGGTCACCACTCCCTTTATTCCATGTAGCATCAGGCTTTTCTTTAAACTTTTTATCTCCTTGAACACAGCACTTAGCCCTCTTACACCTCCTGGTGGCTCCTTTTCTCCTCAAACTGTACAAAAAAACTATGTAATTCTTTGTCTAGCTTGCTCCTTTTCATTACAGATCTGCATAAGAGTGATTACTAATAACCACTGATACTAGGCTGTCTTGAAATCTCCTCTGCCAACACCATTAATCCAAAACACTTCAATTTAGCCTCAGACAGATTTTTAGAGCAAGGGGAAAAGTAAACATATTCTTTGCCAAAATATCACAAAAACGGTCTCTAGGCCACTTACTAATTAATATTCTTCCCTCTGAAACTTCTTGTGGACCCTCCCCAGTACAAGTCACACTCAGCACTGTGTTCTGTGCTCTTACTAGGATGGCGGAGTAAGGCCCATTTATAAAGCATTCAGCTGTTTTTCTAGTCCAAAGTCCACATTCTACCAACAAACAGCATGGTCAGGACTGTCACAGAGGTATCCCGCTCCCTGGTACCAATTCTGTCTTAGTCACTGTTCTGTTGCTGTGAAGAGACAACATGACCAAGGCAACTCTTATAAAGGGAGCATTTAGCTGGGGGGTGGGGGGTGGGGAGTGGGGGGAGCTTGCTTACAGTTTCAGAGAGTTACTCCATTATCATTATGACAGGGGATGTAGCGGCAGGCAGGCATGGAGCTGGAGAAATAGCTGGGGGCTACAGCCTGATCCCAGGCAGAGAGACACTGAACCTGAAATGGGGTTTTGAAACCTCAAAGGCCATTCCCAGTGACACACTTCCTCCAACAAGGCCTAACCCTTCTAATCCTTTCCAACTCCCTGGTGACTAAGCAAACATATGAGCCTATGGGGGCCATTCTTATTAAACCACCACATTTGCACTGTTTACACCTTTGTTTGTTTGTTTGTTTTGTTTTTTTCATGACAGGGCTTCTCTGTGTAGCCCTGGCTGTCCTGGAACTCAATCTGTAGACCAGGCTGGCATCAAACTCAGAGATCCATCTGCCTCTGCCTCCCCAGTGCTGGGATTAAAGGTGTGCTCCACCACCGCCCAGCTGGGCTTTTGCTTTAAAAAAAAAAAAAAAAATGAGGAGAGGAAAGAGCAGAATCTCAGCTCTATAGACACAGGCAAAGAAAAATGGGATGGAAGGCTTGGGGATGTGTCTCAGTTGGTACAGGGCTTGCCTCCCACACATGAAACTCTGAGTCTGATCCCCAGAATCATTTAGATCATGCATGTGTATAGCACATTGCAGGTACACACCTGTAATCACAGCACTGGGAATTAGAGGCAGGAAGATCAGGAATTCAAGGGTCATTTTCAGCTTCAAAACAAATTCAAGACCAGCCTGAGCCACTTGAGACTGTTTCAAAAAGGAAAGATAAATGGAATGGAGAGATGGCTCAGTGGTTAAGAGCACTGGCTGCTCTTCCAGAGGACCAGATTTGATTCCCAGCAACCACATGACAGCTCACAATTGTCTGTAACTCCAGTTCTAGGTGATCTGACACCCTCTTCTGGCCTCTGCAGGTACCAGGCATGCATGTGGTACACAGATATATATACACAAAAAACATTCATACACATAAAATAAATCTTAAAATGCAAAATAAAACTTTAAAGAGAAAAGACAGATAAATGGGATGGGGATGGGCAAGCATGAGGGTTCCTGAGTGGCAAAGTGGAAGTCAGAGCCAGGGAAGGGATCCTCACCTCCACAGGCTACCTCTCACCCCAAACCCCTCCCTCACAGCCTCTCCTACCTGAGTAAAAGACATCCCCCAGCCCTTTCAGCTGCTCTGGATCAAAACCTAGGCAAATCCTGCCCCATTAAGGTCTCTGCTCAGATATCACACACACACACACACACACACACACACACACACACACACACACCCTGGGAGGTCTTCCTCTAGGCTAAGTGCATGATACAGATCTGGCCCATCAGATTCACAGGGAGTTCCAGGATGGCTCCCCTGGTCAGCCAAGCCTGGACTTTCCCTGGAGTAGTCTTGACTGGTGTGTCATTTTCCCAGGATGCCTCTGTAAGAAGAGTTGTACACAGCACAATCCTGCAGACTCCCTAAACACCGTGATCCAACTGAACCTAAAGCCAGATAAATGTCCCCATTATGCAACTCTATATATTCCCACGTTTTAGCTTAAACAACTTCTGCCACGTTGCATGAAGAGAGACCTGACAAATGAGTTGCTCAGCAATCCAGCAAGGCCCATGTCCCTAAGCAGACCCTACTTCAACAGACACCAAGGCCACACAGCCCTTTGCTAAGTGAAAAGGGACAGACTGCACTGCCATCCCAAGAGTGCATGCTGAGTGTCCTGCCCGCAACTGCCTCTGGGTCCTCAGCCCACAGCATTTCACACTAGACAGCCAGTGCCACCTCTGGGAAATAATCACCTCAGAGCCATAAGGCAAAGAAAGGAAGGTCACCCCACCCTGCACACCACTAATACAACACAAAAGAAGGAGAAAGGAAAGCAGGGGGCCAGAGGAAGGGAGAGCGGGCTAAGTCTCAGGTACAATCCATAGTTCAAACTGTGTGCTACAAACGAAATGATGGATGACTGGAAGATTGTGCAGTCCATAACAGTGACCAATGTGCAGTCCATGGAACAAAGTTTTCTCTAGAAATATCAGACATGAAAGCAAAACAAAAATTCTATGGTAATGATAAAATGAGCCACAGCACAGTCTGTGGTGATATACTGTGTACCCTAATAAAATTTGCCTGAAGATCAGAGGACAGAACAAGCCACTAGATTAAACCCAGAGGCCAGGCAGTGGTGGCACACACCTTTAATCCCAGCACTTGAGATCTCACACCTTTAATCCAGTATTTGGGAAGCACACACACACACACACACACACACACACACACACACACACACACCATTAATCCCAGCACTAGGAAGGACGGGATAGCTGGGCAGAGAAAGGTGAATAAGGCATGAGGAGACAGGAACTGAAAGCTTTTTCAGGCTGAGGAATCCTAGAGGTAAGATGTGGCAGCGGCTTGTTCCTTTGTCTCTCTGATCTTCAGGCAAATTTTAATAGGGTACACAATACATCACCACAACAGTCCTTCAGTCTTCTTTTAATATCTTCATTTCAGGATCCTTTAGACATTTTGAACCTAACCACCCTCTCTATGGCATTTTCCCCACCTTGAAACAGTCTCATTATGTAGCCCTGGCTGGCCTAAAACTTGCTACATAGATCAGGCTGGCCTAAAACAACTCCCAGAGCTCCTTCTGCCTCTGACTCCCAACTGTTTTGATTAAAAATGTGCACCACCACACCCAGCTTTGGTATCAAATTTCAAGAGTGCTAAGAACTTGGCTCTCATTAGGCACTCAGAACCTAGCCACACAGCAGCAGGAGTGGTCAGAGGCATTAGTCTGGGCCACTAACTGCCAAGGTGTTACAGCACTTCTGATACTGGAACACTAACATTCTACCATAATACACCAGCCCTGTGACATCATGAAGAGGAAAGATATTAATAGCCTTTGAATAAAAACCACATTATTTTTCCAGTCAGTGTTTCAGCTGATTCTTTATTCCAAGAACAAGTTACTTCTGGATAGGGCCCAATCAACAGCTGTGGAGAGAAACTGTGCCCTTCAACCTTCCAGAAAAAGAAGACACTGCCGGGCAGTGGTGGCGCACGCCTTTAATCCCAGCACTCAGGAGGCAGAGCCAGGTGGATCTCTGTGAGTTCGAGGCCAGCCTGGTCCACAGAGCAAGATCCAGGACAGGCACCAAAACTACACAGAGACACCCTGTCTGGGGGGACACTGCCAAGATACACACAAATTTGAGGAAGGGAGCAGCAGTCAGGCTCAGTGGCTTCTCAGGCCCTGGCTTTCCCTACCCTTCAAACAGGGATCCAGGGATCCCAGCATTTTTCTAACGTGAGGATCCCTGAGAGGGTAGTTATTGATGGACAACAGCACCAGGGCTTCCACTTGGGGACTCCTGAGAGGGTAGTTACTGATGGACAGCAGCACCAGGGCTTCCACTCGGGGACTCCTGAGAGGGTAGTTACTGATGGACAGCAGCACCAGGGCTTCCACGTGTAGTTAGTTCTTCTAGAGGCTAACAGTGGATGGTTCCTACTACTGAGTTCTCCAGGAAAACATCTGACCACTCTCTCCCTAAAGAGGCCCACACAGGTCTGCCAGATGAGTATCTTTCCTTCTGGCATTTTGTTTAAGTCTACAGGCAAATGTAAATCCACAACAGCTGTGCTGGATGTATATGTTAATTTGCATCAAGGCATATATTTTACATATAATTCTATACCCTGCATATTTTGTTTTTTCTTCTTGAGACAAAGTCTCATGTAACCTAGGTTGTCTTCAAACTCTTTATGTGGCCAAGGATGCCCTTGAACTCCTGATCCTCCTGCCTCTACCTCCTGAGTGCTGAGATTACAGGTGTGCAGCACCATGTCCAGTTTATGCGGGGCGAAGATGAAACTCAGGGCCTCATGCGTGCTAGGCAGGCATTGGACCAACTGAGTCACAGTATCTTCAGCTCCATCCTGTTCTAGCAGAACAGTAATGTTTCAATTAATGTATACACAGTGACTTGTGTATAAGTCTATACTTTCCTTAACATCTCTGAGGGTTTTTCCTATCATGAGGCCATAACCCATGGTGTTAACACATTCCCCACCAATGGGCATCTTCATTGTTTCTGGCCTGGTGATAAGTGTTTATCTAATTGTTGCATTATCCAGGTAGGTCCATTACACTTCCCTGGATACTTGCACGTAATGTTCTCAGCCTTAAACCCATCTTATCTCTGTTCTACTCAAACATTTTAAATTCAAGAATAGAGCAGAGCCTCGTGGCTAATTTATAGGATATACAAGAAACTGAAAAACATGTTAAGCCACACCAAAAGGAAGCGACCAGCAAAATCCTTGCAAGGAATCCACAGGACAAAACAGCATGTTTCCTTCAAAGACAACTGCAGACAGCTTGGGGGAGGGAACTCTGAGCAGGTATCCCTGGTGAGGCTGAGGCAAAGGATCTCAAGGTAGGAATCTCTGGACTTTGAGGTCAGCCTGGGTCAGACACTGCCTTTAAAAATGACACTGTCGAAAGGTCAAGTGGCTCAGGGAGTGAAGGGGCCTGATGTGCACATCTGGAGAACTGAGGGTGATCTCCAGAACACCTGGAGAGGTGAACAGAGAAAATCAACTCCACAAGATTGTCCTCTGCTCTCCACATGTGCACCGTGACACACCCACACACCCACACCCACACACACAAAGGCACAAACACACGTGTGTGCGCATACACGCGCTTTTTTTTTTAAGTCACTGTGAAGTCTGGGGGGAGTGACTCAGTCAGAAAGGTGGTTCCTGTGCAAGCATGAGAAGCTGAATTTGATCCCAAGGACCAACATTTTTTAAATAAATAAACAAAGCCAACCACACATGGTGGTACATGCCTTTAGTCCCAGCGCTGGTGATGCAGATCTCTGTGATGAGTTCTAGGCCAGCCAGTGCTACATAGTTGAGACTCTGTCTCAAATAAATAAATAAATAAATAAATAAATAAATAAATAAATAAATAACAAAAAAGGCAGGCATGGTGGTGCTTGTAACCCAGTGTTGAAGAGGCAGTCAGGCAGACAACTGGGGCTTGATGGCCAGCCTAGTTTAATTGGAGAGCAGAAGTTTCAGTAAGAGATCTAGCCTCAAAAATCAATGGAGAACTGGGTGGTGGTGGCACTTGGGAGGCAGAGGCAGGCTCCGAATTCAAGGCCAACTCTGTCTACTGAATAAGTTCCAGGACAGCCAGGGCTACACAGAGGAACCCTGTCACAAAAAAAAAAAAAAAAAAAAAA
>CABHPP010127304.1:0-24900 GCA_902168425.1 Peromyscus attwateri
TTTGATTAACCACAAGGTATAACAGTTTTTCTTTGTTCTTTGGTTGTGGTAAGCAGAATTATAAGAGGACCCACAAGATCTCCTCCCCTTAGTATACTGGTATCACCTCTTTTCCAGAATGGGGGTAGGCCATGAAATGAACAGGGCAGACTCTCCCTTAACTGAGTTACCTTATATGGCCAAAGTTATGGGATGCCATTCCCATAATGATGTCATATTATACAAAAATGAGTATGACCTGAGAGAGTCTCTTACTGGGTTGGGAGAAGTAAAGTTCCACATTGTGAGAGCAACTGTGAGATAGCCACATGACAATGAACTTTGAGGTCCTCTAGAGGCTTAATAAAGTCCCTAGTTCACAATCAGTAGGAAAGGGGGCCTTAGGAAAAGGAGCCTTAGCTTAAGTTCTACAATGGCAAAGAACTAAATTCAGTCAATGGTATATTCTTGCAAAAGGATTCTGACCTCAAGTTCTCAATGATGCTGTCTTCATGAGCTGGCTTTTTGGAGCCCATTCATTCCCTGTGGTAGGATGCCTTGCTCAGCCTTGATGCAGGGGTAGGGGCTTGGTCTTGCCTCAACTGAATGTACCAGGCTTTGTTGACTCCCCATAGGAGGCCTTAAGAGGAAATGGATGGAGGGGGGGGGGGGGTGGAGAAGGGGGGAAGACTAGGGGAGGGATGGCAGGGGCAACTGTGGGTAGCATGTAAAATGAAAAAAAAAGTTCAAATAAAAAAAAAAAAGATTGGAGTGGAGAATCCAGTTAGGCATGCCTGAATTCCTGGCCAAGAAACTGCCATTTTATTCCACTGACTGTGGTACTCTGCTGTACAACCATGGAAACCGAATATACACTACCAACTTTTATCGAGATTATGCTGCATGTATCACCACAGAGAAGCTTCCCCATACTGAAAGTTTTCACTGTACTTCCTTTGGTTTAATCCAATTATTTTACATGTTTCCTGTGTGTTTCCCATGCAACTTACTATGGGGATTAGAACAGAATCATAGGAGCTAGATTACGGGACCTTGACTCTCAGTGCTGCTGCTCACCAGCTGTGTAACTATCAGTGAGTCTTATTTCCATGTGCCTCAATGCCCTCATTTCTAAAATGGTGTTAATAGTCTCTACTCAATCCAAATGAGTCTTTTAACTGGGATTGGGAGGATTCTGCTTCTTTTGATTGTTCATGCACTGCCACTGATGGAGAGTAGTTCAAATTAATATGTCTCATATAGCACTTAAACAAATCTGGACAGTCAATTACCACCTTGACCAAGAAGGGATATACATAGCTGCCTCTTAAACATTGCATTGCAAAACTGATCACATGATCCTATCTAATTCACATGAGTAGGAAACACGCAGAGAGGAGACTGCTGTGTGGAAGTCTTCCAAGTTACCAGTCATCAAACTCCGAGGAAGAAATGAGCAACATACTCAAGGAAGAGCAAGACTTCAAGTGGAATAGCTGGGGATGAGTAAATATAATAGTTGTAGACAAAAATACCAGAGAAGTAGAGTGGGGCATGGTCATGAACTGAGAGAGACAGAAAGTACTGTTTGGGCTGTTCTCTGCCTGTTACCTGGGTGAATGCAGGGCATACCTGTGCTTTCTACATCTGCATCCTGAGTGAGTAGCACATTTTCCAGGCACATAGCAGCAGCTCAAAAGATGCCTTACTTACTAAATGGCTGTGATATTAATGAGATGATGGGGTGGGCAGACTTGTCTCACTATATGTTCTTTCCCCAGACCTTTCCAAAGCACAGATTGCTTCTTTCATATCACAGGCAAGCTTTAGAAGTACATTTCAAGGATGATGAAAAAACAAATTATCTTGTGTACAGGACAGCTCAGCAGAACCTTATCGAAAGAAACAACATTCCTGTCTCGCAGGTGAGGGGTGAAGCTGAAAGATGTGATTAGAGTTTAGATTCCTGCAGTCACCAAAGCTTCCTTGATGCAGGCTATCTTGGACAAGAACCAGAAACCACTGTCAAAGAGAAATAGATCAGGTCTGACCAGAAAGAGCCAGAAAAGACATCCTTCAGACAGGGAACAACTGAGGGCCAGGAGGGAGGTTGGAGGTGAGACAGTAGCATCTCTGGGTGTCAAAATATTTTCTCTACTCAGTTGCCAACTTGCCAGGAAGGAAATTAACACAAAGCTACTTCCTTAATTTAGGGTGAATATTTTCCATATTTTCCTAGAAATCTTTTAATTATGACACACAAAAGGAACTAGGGTCATACAGAAAGTAACAGTGTCTCCTGTTCTTTTAGCACATGGGAGGTAGAACGTTTCCTTCTTGTGCTTTTAGAAATTGGTTTGTGTTGCTTTTAAAGACACTCCAACTTTTCAAATTGCACATATCTTATACTTTCTGAGGTTTGAGGACAAGAGGTGTGACCTGAGCTGAGTCACATCTGGGTCAAAGGGAGCTTCTGTGTCTCCCAATCTCCACAGCAATGCTTTCTCCATTAAAAAAAAAAAATATCCAACTGTGTTTGTCCCAGATTAACATCAAGCCTTAGGATGATGTGGGAAAATGACCTTTGCTTTATTTGTACAGAGCAGTAATGGCATCCTTGTGTTTCGTTCTTCCCAACCTCTGAACTCACTTTCCAAATTTATCTCAGCCGTGATAAAGGACTAAAACAAGAAGAATATAGCAGTAATTCTGTAGTGTAGTGACTTAATCAAGAAGAAAACATTACAGCTGTGCTGTTTAACAGTCTAGGACAAATGGATCAGCTGGGTTTTTCTAATCAGATATGAGCTGACACAGATCTCAAATCAACTACAAAGTTCGCAATAGTGTGGGATTCATATTTGCAAGCCATGCAAGAAGAGTTCTGTGATGCATTTACTCCCAAGTTTTACATTTGGACTGATGTGTATTCACTGCACAAAATAATGGATTTCATTAAGGCATTCTTAACCAAATGTATGTTCTTTGACCATATTACCATCCTGTACTCTCCAATTTCTCCCCATCCTACTAGATTCTTTCCTTCCCACTAAACAATCTCACTTCTGATTTCAATACACATACATGTGTATGTGTGTATATACATATATACATATATATTTGTATGTATTTATAAAATCAAGGATCCATAAATGAGAGAAAATATGAACTGTTTGTCTTTCTGAGTCTGATTTAATTTATTAATATAATAATGCCCAGTTTTTCCCATTTACCAGAAAATGAAATAATGTCTTTCTTCTCTGTTTGCATAGAATGCCATTTTGTATATATACTGCATTTTCTTTATCCATTCATCTGCTGATGGACACCTAAGCTGGTTTTGAATGTTGGCTATTGTGAAGAGTGCTACATTAAGCATTAAGTGTGTACAAGTATCTCTGTGGTGTGCTGATTCAGAGTCCTTCAGGCCAGGAGTGATATAGCTTGGTCATATGATAGCACCAGTTTCAATTTTTCTGAGAAACCTCCATGCTAATTTCCACAGTATCTGGACTAATTTACTTTCCTACCAACTGTGTACAAGGATTCCTCTTTCCCCTCACCAGAATTTGTTATTTGTTTCCATAATGATAGCCACTCTAATTATGGCTAAGATACAATCTCAAAATAGTTTTAATTTGCACTTCCCAGATAGCTAAGGGTGTTACACATTTTCCATATGTTTCTTGTTCGTTAGTACTTTATCTTTTAGCAATTGTTCATTTCATTAGCACATTGACTGTATTACTTGTTTGGGTAACTGGGATTTCGTTACTTTGTATATTCTAGATGTTAACCTGTGTAGGATGTAAAGATTGTCTCCTCCACTGTAGGCTTTCAGTCCACTCATTGTTTGCTTGTTGTGCAGAAGCATTTTAACTTCATGTAACATCACTTGTTAATTCCTGGCTTGATTTCTTTAGCTGTTGGAGTCCTTTTCAGAAAGCCCTTGTCTGTGCCTACATCTTTCAGTGTTTCCTCTATATTTTCCTTAAATCATTTATGTATTTCAGGACTTAAACTAAAATCTTTGATACATTTTCAATTGATTTTTGTACAAGATGGGAGATGGGGTTGCTTCCATTTTCCTTTAAAACAAAATGTGTATGATACCGTGGATAGCACCAGCAAAAGTTAGATCCCTCTTAGTGCTTTGCTAGACTCTCCTAGGTACTGCCACTAAAGTCCTGGATGGCAAAAGAGAAGCCCATGGCAATTTATGAGACTGCTCTTCCACTGCTTTCCTCTTCTCTGTCCTCACCATTAGCACAAGGTACTAAGATTAACAATTAATAAATGGGACCTCATGAAAATGAGAAGGTTTTGTATGGTAAAGGACATGGCCAATCAGACAAAGTGACAGCCTACAGAATGGGAAAAGATTTTCACCAACTCCACATCTGATAAAGGGCTAATATCCAACATATATAAAGAACTCAACAAACTAGATATTATTGAAAACAAATAACCCAATTAAAAATGGGGTATAGATCTAAACAGACAATTGTCAAAACAGGAATCTCAAATGGCTGAGAAGCACTTAAAGAAATGTTCAACATCCTTAGCCATCAGGGAAATGGGAATCAAAACTACTTTGACATTCCATCTTACACCTCTCAGAATGGCTAAAATCAAAAAACACAAATGACAGCTTATGCTGGAGAGGATGTGGAACAAGGGGAACACTCCTCCATTGCTGGTGGGAGTGGAAACTTGTATAGCCACTTTGGAAATCAATATGGTGGTTTCTCAGAAAATTGGGAACCAACCAATGGCAAGATCCAGCTATACAACTATAACAATTGGGTATATCCTCAAAGATGCTTCATCCTACCACAGAGACACTTGTTCAGCTATGTTCACTGGTGCTCTATTCATAATAGCTAGAAATTGGAAACAACCTAGATGTTCCTCAACAGAAGAAAGGATAAAGACAATGTGGTACATTTACACAATGGAGTGTTACTCAGCCCTTTAAAAAGTGACATCATGAAATTTGCAGGTAAATGGGTAGGACCAGAAAAAGTTATCCTGAGATATCCCAGACTCACAAAGACAAATATGATATATATTGGTTTATACGTGGATATTAGCTGTTGAGTTAATGATAACCAAGCTACAGTCCATAGAACCACAGAGGGTAGGTATAGCATAAGGGAGCAGAGGGTACAGATAGATCTCATTTAGATAGGGAAATGGAATAGTTATGGATGGATGGGGGAGGATGGAATTCGAATATCAAGTGGGGGAAGAGAAGGGAAGGGAATACAGGAAGAGACAGCTAAAATTAAGGGGCATTTAAGAAACAGTATGGAAACCTAATTACTAAAATATATACATATATGAAGGCAATCTAAATGAAACTGCAAAATAATGTGGAGACAGAGTCCCAAATGGCCATCTCTTATCACCAAATGAAGCTTCCAGTGCCAGGATTATGTTACATCTATTTGAGTTGTTGGCTAAAGGGGTCCCATGAGAATCCCCAAACAACCCAAGCTGTTGCCCAGACTATAGGTTGCTCTCCATAAATTGACAGAAAAGCCTTATTACTAAAGGTAACACCTATAGAACTCATTGATCATGGAGATGTCAATCTGGTGCCTACATAGAAACTTCACCCCTATATTCCAGTGTGTTTGGTATAGGAACATACTCGGCACAATCTCAAAAGAGAAAGGTAAATGTCAAGCCAGTCACAAACCCTTTATCTACAATCTGTCCTGCCTGCAAGATATGCTAGGGCAATGCACAAAACTTACGGTAGTAACTAACCAATGACTGATTTGACTTAAGGCTCACTCTAGGAGATGGAACTCATCATACCCTATACTACTTTGGTGACAGAGAACATGAGACTAGGTAGCCCCGGGACCTAGGACAAAAACCAAATAATACTGGTCTAAAAAAAGAAAAAAAATGTAGTGATAAAATTACTCCTAACAATATTCTGCTATACTCATAGATCGGTGCCTTTTTCAGCCATCATCAGAGAAGCTTCCTCTTATAGCTGATGGGAACAAATATAGAGACCCACAGCTAGACATTATCCAGAGAGTGAGAGACCTTGTGACACTAATGCCTCAATGGGATGTCTCCATCAAATCCCTCCCCTCTAGGATCAGGGAACCCTGTAGAAAAAGAGGCAGAAAGAGTGTAAGAGCCAGAGGGGATGGAGATCACCAAGAAAACAAGGGTCTCTAAATAAACATGAGCAAATCTCATGTGATTTGCTCAAGACTAAAGTAGCATGCACAGGACCTGAATGGGTCTGCACCAGGTTTCTGTGTATATATTATGGCTTCCAATTTAGTGTTTTTATGGGATTCATTAGTGTGGGTGTTGGGCCCTGGCCTCCCGTTTTTGGGTAGCTAGCTGTTGCCCTGCTTGCTGACTTTGACCAGATGTCCTCCATATGCTAATCCCTCCTGACCGCTCAAGGCTTACCCAGGTTCTTTGTTTGTGTATCCTGCATTTGGTTGGCATAAACAGCTAGAATGCAAGTATGTAAAACATTCTTAGCGAACTTCTGCTCTCCGGGGTTCTCCCATTGTGCTGTATGCCTGTATTTAAAGCCTCCTCCCTCCTTCAATAAAGGGAATTAGGCAATCTGCTGAGACTAATGACCCGATGTCTTGTCTCTGTTCTTTAATCCTCAGCCCATCACTCGGACATGGTGAATGGGTGGTGGTATACATGTGGGAACAAGTGGATCTCTGATTCTTATGCCTTCTCTTGGGCACTTTTTCTTCTGCTGGTCTGTCTTGTCCAGCTTCAGTGTGATAGTTTTTTTATTTTATTATATTTTATTTTGTTAGATTAAAAAATGAATGTATGAAAACCTAGCCACTATAGTAAAGGTTAACATCTGAACTCACTTATACCTGCTGGGAGAGGGAAAATCATTTGTCTCCAATAGAGGGACACTGGGTATATCAACCACTCCAAGACAGGCCTCATGTTCAGGAGTAGTTGACCAGCATATAATGTACTCCAGGGGTGGGTTTGTTGTTGTTGTTGTTGTTGTTGTTGTTGTTGTTGTTGTTGTTGTTTTGTGTGAGTGTGTGTGTGTGTGTGTGTGTGTGTGTGTGTGTGTGTGTGCTTTTATTTGGTTACAGTTTGTTGGGTTTTGTTTTTCTTTCTTTTGGGGTGTTGTTTTATTTTGTTTTCTTCATTTTAGAGGGTTTTGTTGTTGTATTGGTTTTTGTTGTTGTTGTTTGAGAACCTAAAATTGGTTGGGTAGGATGGGGAGAGGATCTGGAAGGACTTGGAAGAGGGCAATAATATGATCAAAATACATTTAAATTTAAAAGTTGTTTCAAATAATAAAAAAAATAAAAATTATTATCTGGGTCTGGAGAGATGGCTCAGTGGTGGAGTATACTGGCTGCTCTTCCAGAGGGTCTAGTTTCAATTCCCAGCACCCATGTGGAATATCCCAGCTTTTGTAACTCCAGTTGCAGAGGATCCGATGCCCTCTTTTGGCCTCTGTGAGCTCCGAACACACAAGTGGTGCACAGACATACAGACACATAAAAATAAAAATAAATAAATCTTTTTTAAAAAAGAAAGAAATGCATTGGGCATAATGACACATACCCTTAATCCCAGCACTTGGGAGGCAGAGACAGGCAGATCTCTGTGAGTTCGAGGTTGCCTGGCCTGCAGAGTGAGTTCCAGGACAGTCAGAACTACAAAGTGAAGCTCTCTCTTGAAAAGAACAAAACCCTCAAATTAAAAAAAAAAAAAGAATGCATCATTGGAACATGGTCCAAGAATGGAGCCATGTGAGAATTCTGAAAGCTTGTGAGAAAACTCCCAGAAAATAAGACAAGAGCCTTGTGACCTCAGTTTCTAAGAAAACACAGAATTGATCTTGGGATGTGCTTTCGTGCCCCTCCCAGGTGCAGCAGATAAAAGTGAGTTTTCATCAGATTATTCATTACAACTGGCTATTATTATTTTTTATATGCATCTATGGACAAACATGGTTTTGCCACATGCAGCTTGCCCAACACATGCAGCTTATCCTTGTAAATGGACACTTGACTCATGTGACTCTTAACCCTTGGAGTATAAATTGTCTGATGCTCTGAATACATTTGCTATTGCACAAGACTTTAGTCTGCCTTATTTTGGGGCTCCACTTTCCCAGGTTCACATCACCAGCTAGAGTGGTCAACAACGCACCGTCTGTCTCAGCCTGAAATCCAGACATCCATCTTGATATTGAACAATGGTGGTAATTTGAGAACCTACCATCTGTAGCATTGGTGGATTTCTGTCTTCTTGTGTTTAGTTCATGACTATATTATCTATAGGACCTGAGTCCTATAGATAGGATCTGAGTAGTGTGGAAGGTAGCATTGAGGAGTGTGATGACCCAAGCAATAGCAGAGTTATGCAACATGCAAATATATCTGCCTTGAATTCATTTATGGGTGCTCAGGAAAAGGAAGCCGGTGAGCATATGCATAAAAAGGGGAAAAGGGGATCCCCAAATAGTGCAGAGACATCCTATAATAAAGTACAATCATAACTTAAGTATCAATTCCACAATATAAATTGCATACCATCATGCCTCCTCTGGATCACAGTGGATATTTGCCTCAAAGATAAAGAGTTACAGGAGTCTGCACACCACTCTTCCATTAGATCAAAGGATTGATCCTGTTTACTCTGTTTCTGCCTCTGTGTGCCTCCCACAAAGCATCCTGTCTCAAGCTGAACTGGATATGCCATTCAAATTCAACCCTCTTTTAAAACAACATGGCCAACCACTCATGCAGTGCTAAAACAAAACCCCAGAGATTAGCTTCATGGACGCACAATGAACCAATGGACTGTTGGGAAGTACAGGAAATGGAAAATCCCATCTTAGTTGGGCAGAGCAGGAGTAAGCTATAAGTGGACTGAACATCTAGCTTTGGGTTCAAATGAAACTGAGCAGTTGCTCAGAAAAATAAAATGACCAGCAGCCATGTAGGCAGAGTATGTATTCAGGGTGATCAGCTGCATATGCTGTTTATATAGAACTATTGCTTGTTCACTGTCACTATTTGTTTCATGGTTAGAGAATCCCACTGTCATTTGGAGAAGACATCATGTTTAGCCAAAGTATATTCATTTTGAAAATTCTCTTTCCTCTAATGTCTTAGTTACTGTTTCTATTACTGTGATTAAACACCATGACCAAAAGCAACTTGGGGAGGAAAGGGTTTATTTGGCTTGCACTTCCATATCACCCACAATGGGCTAGGCCCTCCCCGATTAATCACTAATTAAGAAAATTCTCTCCAGCCTAGACTATAGCTGATGTTATGGAGGTGTTTCCTTAATTGAGGTTCTCTACTCTCAGATGACTTTAATTTGCTTCAAGTTGACATAAAACTGTTCAGTACATCGAGTTAATGAAATGTCACTAGGTTCTGGTCAGTAAATCATGAGCAACAATGTGAGTGGATTTCTGAAAAGGATCCTATGCTGACCCTTTAAGGAAGCTTCTCAGAAATCCAGCAATATAAACATTGCCTCTAGTATGCCTGTAATGGCTGTCATAGCAACAGCCATCTTGGATGAGAATGGTGTGTTCTAGGAAGAGGAGGGAATTTCATCCCAAAGCAGATACTTGCAAAGTTCTAAGTCAGCAGGAAGTATTAAAACTTCTCTTTATTTAAAAACAAACTGCCATGCATCTAATACAAATGCATCTTGCTGAGCTTTTCCTGTTCAGCATATTAAGATCATGGGATTAATTTTACTGCCAGTCTAAAGCACACAGATGTGAAAATCAAAATTAGATGACAAGTAAATAAGATGTACATATAACAACAGATCGAAAGGCTAAAGAAACAGATGTTGGAAACCTCAAGCAAATACCCACAAACTCTAATTAGAGAGGAAAAGGCACAGGCTGTTCTTACCTGTTTATAAAATGAACAACTCTTGGCCAAAGACTCCTCATTTCTTATCTTCAGTAATTGCCAAACAAGTTCAACTGCATAGCCAAAGAATTTTCGTCTCTTTCCCAATTCTGTTTCTCTTTTTCTTTACTGTTCATTTTCTTTAATATTTCTTTAGGAGTTCCTTAGACTTATCTTTAGAAATTTGCCCTTTTTCTGTAACCACAAAAAGGATTGTGTACAGAAAAACACCAACATTTATGAGCAATTTCTCTTCCACTTCTTTCTTTCAAACCCCAAAATTGGCTGAAAAGAATTGAAGCAACCATCTCTTTTCAGATATGTGATTCTGGTGATGCAGAAAAGAGGCATAACAGTAAACAGGCTTCACATCTGAAGCCAGTCTATGAGAAAGAGCACAGTTAGAACCTGCCAAGCTTAGACCAGTTCTCTGACTGAATACTCCCAGTGTTCGCCTGTCTTCTTTCTCCTTTCTCAATCCTGTTTGCCAGTGCACCACAGAACCTTCTTTACAGTTCACCAATTGTTAGGTCTGTAATTCTTATAACCATCTCTGCTATTTATTATTGTATAAGTCAGTCAGACATACAGTCTCTGTCCTTTTTCTGCACAGCTGTTTTTATGCCTTTAAATACAAGTATCAATATGTAGTTACTGATCTATTTCTTATTGAGCTAGTGGGAGCTTTACATGCAACTCTAATATTATCCTGTCAACACATGGATGGAGTGAGAGCCATAGGAAATAAGGAAACTTTAGCTGAGAGCTGGGAGCAAAAATTTCCCAAGACACCCTCACTGTATGCTCCAAATTTGTCTCTAGAGTATCACTGTCCAATAGAAGTATAATATAAGTAACATGTATAATTTAAAATGTTCCCTCAGCCAAACTGAAAATGTAAAAATAAGTAGGTGTGTATTTCATTTAACTCAAATATCCCAAATAGTATCATTTTGACATGAAATCAATGTAAAAAACTACACACTGGGAATATATTTTGCATTGGTATAGCATATTTCAATTGAGACAATCAATTTTCATTAGAAATACTTCATCTCATCTTTCTTGGCCTTTTGGCTAAAAACAAGTACATAAATATGTGATCTTGATTTAGATTTCACAAAATGTATGGTTGAAAACATAGATTTCCACAGTCAATAATTTCTGAAAAGGGAACATAGTATCAGTTTCCACGTTTAAATTTTCCCTTATTACAACTGCATAAACTAAAATAAGTTCAACAGTTGTAATTCAGGAGCCAAGTGTTCAGTAGTCACATGGAGTCAGGGATGGCCATGTTTGATGATAAATGTCTGTGTCTATGAATGGAGCTTCCAAACAAATTCAACCTCTTTTATGAACTCAGGCAATGAGCATGGCTCCTCTTCATTCTTCATGAAAATAGCTGATCGCTGCCCATCTGCCAAAAACCATCTCAGATGTCTCTTCCCACACTGAGCTTTTCCTGATCCACACTAAAGGAAGGCAGCTTCTCTAGCTCTGAACTTGTGCAACACTTTCTCTGAGCCTCTCAAATGCTAGCAATCAGATTTTTCTTTGTACAATAGACATCTTTTTTCACCAACACTTTGTCCTGCACTCCCATTGTTGGAAAGCTATAATGACCTACCTCAACCCTGTATTAAAAACTAGCTCCTCAAAAATACTTCACATGAGTCACCCAAGATGATTTCTGGGAGAAGAAGAATTGAAAAAAATAACCAAGTTTATTTTTTAAATAAACTATTGACTCTCCACAAACAAAACAAGAAGAAAACTATTTTTGTAAAAATTATCATCTCTTTGGTATCCTTATAGAAAATTTTAAAGAATGTGAAATCTCAACAATATGATTGCTTAAAGAAGACCTGCATAATGACATGCCAATGTGGATTGTGGAAACTTCACAAGACTCCACCCCCAGATGAAGAGCAACAGGCAATCAGCAGCTGCTGAGAGGAGAGTCTGTTCTGTCTAAGGGATGAACCACCTGGTAAGATAGCCAATCCAAAGTGGTCAGCCCCAAATACATGTGCATACAAGCAATGCTAAATGGTTTCAATATGTTGTAACAACAATAATTATAGGTCACGAGTTTGTGAGAAACTTGGGGGGAAGGAGTTGAAGGGAATAGAGGGATAGATGAGAGTTATGTAAATACAGTACCCATGCATGAAATTCTAAAAACATAAAAAAGAATATGGAGGAATAAATATTAGCATGCCTCATTTTGATAGGTTGTATAACAGACACATGGGTCTCACTGATAAATAAGCATTTTATTAACATTGCATGCTCATATAGGTTTCAGTAAGACAGAATAAATAACCAGATTAATCTTCAATGGAAAACAACTAGGAATGTTAGATAGCATATTTTACAACTCTGTTGAAGTTACACATGAGTGGGTAAGAGAATTAAGAAACACTTAGGTCTCAAAATATTCAGAAAGGACATTGTAGCCCTACAGCCAATGCTTGCTTTGCAGTCATTTACTGCACCTAGTGACCTGGAGTCGAGCTTTCCTGGCATAATAGGACTAGTGAGGACAAAATAGAAATATCAAGTTTATCCACAGTGGCAAACTGGATAGGTCATTCCTTCCCTAATACTGAGACTCCAAGAATATACATCACTCTAGTAATGATATACACCCCACACTCCAACCAAAGTCTGGAAAATTTCTTACCTCAAACCCTGATTGTGGAAACAACTCTAAACTTTATCCACAGCAGAATGGGTATGTTGTGGGATGCACAGTGACCAAAATGCCATAGTGCAACAAAAAGCAATACACATAAGTACAGCATTGGGTTGAAATTCCCTCAGCATGGTAAACAAAAGAAGCAAGACAAAGTAACTCTCCATTTATGGAAAGTACAAAAATGAGCAAAACTAATCTATAGTGACAGATGTTGGCATAATAGTTTGCCTTGGAGGGGAGGGCTTTAGATTTCAGTATTGAGCTCTCAAGAAGCTTGCAGGGTACCAGAATCTAATTCATCAGGATGAGAGTCACACAAATGTTGCTATTTGATAAAAATTCATTAATCTGTATACATAATTTTTAAGCTTTTGTATAGATGATCTATTGTGGTAGTAATACAAAATAAATGCAAAGAGCAAATAGACAGTTCAAAAAAGCAAATTGAGTGAGTATAGCTAAACCAGCCATCTGAAGGATGATTTGAAGAAATTATGCAAAATGCAGCTTATTTTCTGTTACTGTATTTCACATCAGTCTTCCAAAATTCTGCAACCTTTCTTCTTTCATTGGCTCCTGACCTATCTTCTCCTTGAGTCTTAGTGTCTTCTCAGGCCCTACTCATGCTTTCTTCCTCTCTTAACCATGAATTTTACTTGGTACCTTGTGAATATTTGGTAAAAGTATTACTTTGAAAAGACATTTATCTAGGATCGGCAGGTTTAGTTTAAGAAAAAAACCTACGAATCAAACTGTCCATATTGAATAGCAGAAATGCTCAAAAATCTAAAATGACCTTAGTAAACATTTTCAAATCATTATTTACTTCTCAATTTGAGGCTATTTCTCCCCAACAAAATCCCAAACACAGAACTGATGTGAATTATATCATGATGTTATTGTGGATTATTCATTCTATAATCTGTGTCCCTTCAAAATCCATGTGTTGAAGCTCCAATACACAACATGATGATATTTGAATATGGGGCCTTTGGGGTGGGAGGTGGCTGGACCATGTGGGTGCAGCCTCATGGATGGTATTACAGCCTTTGTAAAAAGAGACAGTAAGAGATGGTCATTTTCACAGGAGGGAGGGTTGCCATGGGAAAGTCAGGAGAAGTCCCTCACTAGACACCCAAACTGTTGAAACTTCTCTCTTGGACTTCCCAGCCTCCGGAAGTGTGATAAAAAATATAGGTAACTGCAGTGGAGGTATAGCAGCTGCAATTGTCTGAGACACAAGGGCAATTAAGCCTTCTAGAAAGTAGTGTTTTTTATGTGACTATATCATCATTCTTTGAAGAGGATCTGAATGCCCACAAAACTTACAGTTTTATTCTTCAGAAAAAAAGATGAAAATGTGATGATGTTAAGGATAAACAATTCAATGCAATTTTAAAGCAATTCTATATCTTAAAAACTTTTGAATTTTGCTCTTCTATTTTCTACATAAATCCAAACCAATTTGGTAAAAAATACAAATATCACAATGTTTTGAAATGCATTTATATACCTGTGGATACATATCCAAAAATGTTGAAATAGTCATCTCAAGGGTTTCTCGACTAAAGTCTATTGCAGACATCTAACAACTTAAATACACTAAAATACAGCCTAAATATCCAAGTGACAATTACCTCTTTGCATCTCATGGACTAAGATCAAGAGTGGCAGGTGGAAAGTATCAGGTATCTGCATAATTGCACACAATGTCTATATACAGGGAATAAAATAAGTGTAGGATACAGTCTAAAATTCCAAGTGACAATTACCTCTTTGCATCTTGGGGCCTAAGGTCAAGAGTGGAGGATGTAAAGTGTTAGGTATCTATATAATTGCACACAATGTCCATATACAGGGAATAAAATAAGTGCAGAATAAGGCTGTCCCAGTGACATTCTCATTGGTCACCTACCCATTTCTGTCAGTGAAAGTCAGTTCCTAGAAGTGAGCAGAGAACTGTCTGTGACTCAAAAGAGGTCGGAGAGGCAGATGAGTGCATTTCTTCTACCTGATCAGATGTTGTCACACAGTTGAGCCAGTGTCTATATTGCATATACAGAAAGATGTATTAACAGATCCAGTGCAGAAGGGAAAGTGGGTTATGTATAAATCATAGGCCCTAAATGCATAGGTATCTGATTAGCACAGCCAAGCTAATACTATGAATGGACACTGTGCTATCAAATTTCAAAATGCAATCTGTTGCAGTTTGATAAGTAAGTGATGAATGAAGGTAAATCAATTCCCAGTTGTTTATTTTTCAGATACTTTCAAAGTCCTAATATACTAAGATTTGTCACAGCCGATTTCCTCACAGATACTTTTACAACCTCAACAGAAATGACCAGCTGATGAGTTCCCTTGTGAAAGTGCTCCATTTGGATAAGTTAAGTGGGTAAACCTGGTTAAGAAAATATAGTCACCAAAAGCCCCTGGGCATAAGGTACAGATTCCAAGAGCCCAAGCATTCTTGGCTACTTGGAAGTATTACTGGAAGATGATCAAAACAAACACTCTGTTTGCCTGATCTTTGGCAAAAAAAAAAATATATATCAGCCTGTATGAGCTAATGTGGATGTTATTTTAGAATTAGCTGTGCTGCCATTTCAGGGTAGTTAATACCATTGTCCTCAACTCAAAGTCTTATGAACTAAGATTTAGAAGGAGCCAAGTTGCAGAGTTCGTGACTATGAGTGCTCTAGAAAAACTCACAGAAGAGGTCTTGCCCAGTTGTACAGGAAACTTCTCTTAACTTACAGAATATTTGAACCATAGAGGAAATTGAAACATAGGTAGGAACAGCAAGGGCATACTTCACAGGCTGTGAAAGTGAATCTCCCAGGATGTTGTACTTAAAGGGCTCCATGCTGTGTTCAATGTGTTGCTGCCACAATTTTGAAATTCTTAATAAACTTCAACAAATATCTCTATGCTTCATTTTGCAATAAACCTCATGTGTTACATACCAAGTTTAGAAACATCAAAGTGTCTTTACTTCTAGCTAAGACCAAGACATCTTCCCTTCTTGTCATTAGCAAATATGGGATTCTCTAATCATATTAAATTACAATTTTATCTGGTAGCAACTGAGTCTTTCTGGAAGTTGCCAACCAGAAGGATAAGAAAATGTCTCTAAAATGATAACATTAGAAGAAAAAAGAAACTAAGTGTGAGATTGACTTAGTCACTGTCGTATTGCTATGAAAAGACACCATGACCAAGGCAACTCTTATAAAAAGAAAGCATTTAATTGGTGTCTTGCTTATAGTTTCAGAAGGTAGTCCATTATCATCATGGTTGGGAGCACAGTGGTAGGCAAGTTTGGTGCTGGAGAAATAGCTGAGAGCTACATCCTGATTCACAGGAAGAGTGGCAGAGAGAGACTAAGACTAGCATTGGGCATTTGAACCCTAAATGCTCACCTCAATGACACACTTCCTCCAACAAGGCTGCACACACCTATTCCAATAAGTCCACCCCTATATGAGCCTATGGAGGCCATTCTTATTCAAAACATCACAGAGATATACAGTAATAGTACCTACATAATCTTTGTAGCTTTTTAATAAATTAAAAATTATTAATAGGTGAAGAAACTAATTCATCTTCAATTGAAAAAAATGTGCTCTTTAAAGAGACAACTATAAGATAACCAAAAATTAAAATAAGTCTTACATATTTGAAAATTAAAAATAAAAAGGAAATTATAGTCCAAAAAATCACTGGATAAAAAAAAGTTTTAAAATAGAAATTCTAATCTTGACAATATAATTCTAGTGTTTTATTTTTAGACTACTAAAGGATTTAATTAACATATTAAGCTATTCTTTTGTGAGAACCAATCCTTGTTGGGAGGTTCTTTTCTGGTGACCAGAGAAAGTGGTGAGCAGAACACAAGCCAGATTAAGCCTCTTCTTTCTTGGGATGTACATCAGAAAGAGAAGTATAACAATAGAGAGAGAAAATACAACATAAATCAATAAATAAGGACTCCCCAACCTGGATGCTATTGATATTCAGAGCAGAATAATTCCTTGTTATGGGGACTGTCCTATGTATTATATGATGTTTAGCAGTGCCCTTGGTCTTTTTTCCCACTTGATGTCAGTAACATACTTATATTTTAGTTATTATAACAAGAATATCTCCAGGAATGCCTAAATGTGCCCTATGGAGCAAAGATCACATAGATCACTCAATATTGAAAAATCTTGAAATAAATGAATTCAATTATTTCAGGTAGCAATTAATAAAATGAAGAAAATAAAATTGTACAAGAGATAAAAAGATGGAAAAATACCAATTTAGATTGGAGCATTGAAGCAGATTGTTCCAAAGATGGAAGGCCAAGAGGCATGCGTTGGTAAGTCGGGGAAGAGAGTTCCAGGCTGTGCAAACAATAAGTGAAAAGATCTAGAGGTGCCAAGGAGTTTGATGTGTAAGAAGATCATGAAGGAAACAGGATTCTTGAGGTGTGATGGCACAGAGACTAGATCACATGACAATCTGCGGCTTTTAATTGAGAAGATAGTTGACTTGCACTGTGGTGAATGAGGAGGGTGGTGTAATAGGAGGGGTAAAAGCAGGTTAAGTAGTTCAGAAAAGACATCATGGGAGCTGGAATGGGTTTTAGTCGAACAAATGGGAAGATTTTGAACAGATTGACCTCATAGTGATAGGAAGCAGACAGATTAGGATTGGATAAGTTCCTTTTTCCCATCAAGATGGGCCCCACTTTCTAGATCCTGCTGGAAATCCAGCCTTGTCTCCACCTGGGCCAGACTTGCCACATTTCAGTTTAGACTCAACCTCAGACTCTTGGTTCCCCTATGTACTCTCATCTTCTATGAGGTCATCTGACCTCTGTCGTAGTTAGCTCCATGACCAGTGGCTTTACCTTTTTTTTTAATCTCTCTACCATTCCCTCACATCCTCTTTCCCTCCAAGCACTACCAGAATTCTGCCTACTTTGAAAACTGGAATTGAACATTCTGTTTTTATGAAAGTAGTAAGCCAGTATCTCCATTATGAATTCCAGAGAACAGGCCTAAGGGTTTCTCAGAGTCATCTTATGAACAAAATGCAATATAGATGTCTCAGAAGTGCAGAAGTGACTCAGTCGGAGACTAGCATAGAATAGCCCAAGGAAGAATAAACAGTGACTTTTTTGCAGCATATAAGCTTGTAATGGGTTGCATTCTGACGCCCCAAAGGAAATATTCAAGTCCTAACTCCTTGTACCTGTGCACATGACCTTATGTTGTAATAGGGTCTTTGAAAATGCAATTAAGATGGTAAAGTCCAGTGATGAATACCCTTCAAATAAATGAAATGAACACAGGCCTAAGTGCAAACAGGAAAGTAGCATGTGTGACAATGGAGGCAGAGACTAGAGTAGCCAAGGACTATCAAGGATGCCAAAGAGCTACTAAAAGCTAGAACAGAGTGGAAAGGAGTCTCTACTCTAGACTTCAGAGGGAGCACCAACTCAGACCACCATTTTGGATATTTAGTCTCTATGATCAAAGAGCATAATATTCTCTTGTTTCAAATCCACCAGTGTGTGGTCATTTGTTTTTGAATCCTTAGAAAATTAAAATAATACATTTTAGCCTAATGTATACATCTTACTTATAATATGAATGTTCAGTTCAAAGCTGTAGCACAGAGAGCTTGAATGATGTAGTTTCATGAGAGGGAGAATGCCAGCTGTTTAACCCTCAGAATTAGCTTGGTTCCAGGCACATCAGCACCAATGATGCTGCCTTCTCAGCACTCCCTTTTGCTTCTCAACTGATCCAAAAGACCAAAGTTCCTGGGACCTATATTCTCCTGTGGATTCTTAGCTCAATGAAGATCAATATGTAGTCTCTGCTTCTTAAATCCCAAGGGCAGTGGCTTTCGGGGCACAGGACTACCTGACAGAACCATTGCAGCTTCTAATAAAGCTTCCCTATGAGTGGCAAGTATGCACTGATCCAAAAAGACCTAACAAAGTCTTCTCCCATTATAATTGAGTCTGCCTCTGTCAAATGCCAGGAAGTATGCAATGGCTGAATCCTCCAGTTCAACTGGAGTCTTGCCTATGTGTGCTTCTTTAAGTCTACACACCTCCTTGAGAGACAAGAAATATTATCTATCTGCATGTTCATTTAATAAATGACCCAAATCATTGGTGCTCCATTGATGGAATGCTGGATAGTGAGAGAACTATTCTGCACAGTGGTACTTCTCTGTTATTTTTCCAACTCCTAATTTCTTTTTTTTTTTCTCATTGAGATGGTGTCTCATAGAGCTGAGGCTGGCCTTGAGCTCCTGACCCTCTCCTTCTATCTCTCAGTTTTGGGTTTACATATTTATAGGCAAACAACACCACACTCAATTCAGGATGTCAATGCTTATATAAGGAACTACACGTTCATTTTCTTAGTCATACAGTAAAATAGGCATATGAAATTAAAGTGACAATTATTTAGTAGAAAAGTACTGTGATTTTTTTAACTTTATTACATATTTGAATGTGTCTTCTGTCATCCACAAAGGCATAAAGGTCCTCATTTGTTACATAGTCACATCTGTTGGTAATTTACCTCAAGGCTTCCTGTTTCCTCACACTCCTCATTCTTCTAAAGTCAGGGATTTTAGATTTTCTTTCTTGAAAAACATGTTCATTGTATGAAAAAAACAAATACAGATAAGCATTCTTATCTGGGATATATTATAACCATTTTTTGTGTCTGTAGAGAGGTCAAAAGACAATCAACTAAAAAGTTAGATTTTTATAATTTGCCTTTCAAAAATATTCATGAACACTATGCTAGTGAATATTCTTCAACATTATCTTCAGCAATTAGTTCTCCATGTCAGTGTTATTTGATAATTTAACCAATTCACTTTTACACATTATTTCTATTTTTATTTCTTTTTATTTAAAAGAAAAAAATAGAAGGCAGTGGTAACATATCCTTGAAGCTGAATTTGGCACAGAACTGATATTATTTCCATGGAATAACTTTTTGAATGTGTCCCTGTGGGACCTCAGGAATTCGTTTTAAAGCTTTCAATAGCTACTGCTTGGACTTCTACTGTTGTATTTCCCCACTACCCAAGCCAAAAAGCTGTATAAACGGGAATCCGTAGTGGCATATCTGTTTCTCACCCAATCCAGACACCAGAATTATAAATTAATCACACATTTTCAATGTTGCCAAATATACTCACGAAAATGGGAACAAGGCATGTGAATTAAAGAAACTGTATGCATACATGTGTGTATAAAGATTTTTAAATGGTCATCTAATTGTAAAAGCTAAAGCTTAAGGCAATTCTAGAAGAAAACAGAGGAAGTCATCTTAATGACTTTGGGCATAAAATTTGATAAACGACTTCATTTGATTTTTAAGAAGTCAACAACTGTCACTTAGGAAAGACATCATTACTGAAGTGAAAAGGGGGTGAGGGTGGCACAGACTGGAGAAATGTTTAAAAAAACATGTACCCAACAAGATTTGTTTTCAGACATACTTTTAATATTCCTGCAAATAATGACAGAGCTAGCAATAGCAATGGAGAAAAGAGGGCACAAGCAGGCAATTGTCAACATCAAACACTAAATGATTGCAAACTTATAAAAAGTTGCTCAATAAAAATCCATATCCGAAGCCAGGCATAATGATACACACCTTTAATCCCAGCACTTGACAGGTGGATGCAGGTGCATCTCTGTGAGTTCGAGCCTAGCCTGATTTACATAGAGAGTTCCAGGACAGCCCTGGGACCCTGTCTCAGAAAAAAAGGAGGAGGAGAGAGGAAGAGGAAAAGAGGAGAAGGAAGAAGAGGAGGAGGGGAAAGAGAAAGAAAAGAAATTTGGGAAGAGAAAACTTTGATCAAACGATGTTATATGAATTTTCAATCAAAAAGAGAGAAAGAATTCAAAGAACCATGTACATTTAGGTAACAGCAATTAAAAAGGAAAAGAATTCCATATTGGGGATTGGGATTTGGTCAGTGGTAGAGCATTGCCTAGCAAGCTCAAGGCCCTAGTTTTGGACAATGTTATATAGCAAGCAAAACATAAAAAGGGTATGTACACTCGAACCAAAGAAGATAGACAAAATTTACCCCCTACACACACAATCAGTTACTAATGATACATGAAGAAAATATGTAAATGTACACTCAAACTTTAATATAAGTGGATTTGGCAAAGTCTATAAAAACAATTGCATTTCTATTTACTATTAATGAAGAAGTTGGAGAAGAAATTAGGAAAATAATAAAATCTACAATTTAATCAAAGCATATATATCACTCAGAGATAAATTTAGCCAAATATATATCTGACCTCCAAACTGAATATATATATACACACACACACATCACAGGAAAAAGAAACAAAACAATCAAGCTACAACTCCAATCAAAATTCTACCACCAGCTTTGCAGAAATTGACATTCTCTAAATTTATCAAAATGTAAAGAATGAATATTAGCCAACACTTCTTAAGTAAATAAATGTTACAGGACTTATACTACCTGAATTCAACATTTACTATGAAGTAGCAGCAGTCAAAACAAGGTAATATTTACATTGTAAGAGACCTGGATACAGAAGTTGGACAGATTACTCTCGGTGGTTATGAGAACAAACTGCTCTTGCAAAGGACCTGAGTTTGGTTCCCAGCTCCAATGTCAGGAAGCTTACAACTATCTAATTGTAGCTCCAGAGGAATCTAGGCCCTCTTCTGGCTTCTGATGGCATCTGCATTCACATGTGAAAGTATGCATATGCACGCGCACGCGTGCGCGCGCGCGCACACACACACACACACACACAATTTATTATTTTTTTTAATAAAAAGACCTGAAATAGTTAAATACAATAAAGAATCCTCCAACTCCTATAATAGAGTCAATTGATTTCAACCATTGTGTAAAAGTAATTTAGTGAGTCGAGAATAAAGCCTTAGGGATCGAGAGATGGCTCAGTGATTAAAAGCACTTGCTGCTCTTGCAGAGTACCTGAGTTCAGTTTCCAGCATGCACATGGCAGCACACAACCATCTGTAACTCCAGTCTCAGGAGATATAATGCCCTCATTTTGCCTGTGTGGGCACCAGACACATGTGGTATACAACCATACATGCAGGTAAATACTCATACACATAAAATAAAGAAAAGAAAAAGTTTAAAAAGGAGAATGACTCTTTAAAAGATGACGCTGAAACAATGTATTTTTTCCAATGTGGTGCCTCACAACATATATAATAATAATTTCAAAATTGAATCATAGATCTAAATTGAGTTAAATTTAAATTATAAAACATTTTGAAGAAAGCACCTGCAATTTTGTGACAGAAGAAGATATCTCAGAATACAAAAAGAAATAAGCAGAAGTGACGATACCATGAATTGAACTCAAATTTAAAACTCACAATCTTTGGAAGCTATCATTCCAAAATAAAAACATAGATTAAGATGAAGTTTACAAAATACTTAAAATCTGATTTATTCTTAGGATATACAGGATTCTTACAACTAAAAATAAGATAATGAGTAACCAGGGTTTTTTAATTAGCAAAAAATTAATAATTATTAAAATAATTAATACTAAAATAAAAAAACATGGGAGGTGTATGATGTCTGATTAAAAGAGATAAACAAGGTGCTTCAAATGAGGTGGAAGGTAAGAAGAACCCATACCACCTGAGCTTGCCTTCTGATCTCCAAATGCTTGCCCTGGTGTGCACATACCTGCCCTCACAAAATATATATTCATTTTTACAAATCATGCAAAACATAGTAAACATATACTTATTGTGTGACTTGGTCATTTTACTTCTAGGTGTTTAGCTAAGGAAACAGAAAATGTCCCCAATAGAACTAAACACAAATTAATACATATGAATATAGTCATATGTACATTAATATATGTGTGTATATGTATATTTATAACAACCACAAACTAGAAACAACTCAAATGTTCATCAATAGGTGAATGAGTAAGCAGATTTAGTGTGTGTGTGTGTGTGTGTGTGTGTATGCAAAGAGAGATGAAATATGACTCAATGTAAAAGAAACAAAACAAATATAGGCCATTTGTAGATCTTAAGAAGCATGGATCGAACAAAATCAAGGACAGAAAGTTCACATATGATTTCAATTATAAGAAATTCTAGAAGAAGCAACACTAGCCTATGGGGTTAGAAAAGAGATCAATGGTTGCCTGGTACCAGGTACTGATGAAAAAAGCTGAAGCTGAGAAGAACATCTTTGTGATAAGGAAATATCTGATATCATGATTGTATTTGCATGTACATACGCATATATGTGCGTATGTATCTTCTACAAACTTCACAGTTAAAGCAAAATATTTTATTGTGGACTAATTATACTTTAATATAGATTTTTTAGAAACATTATAATAAAATAAAATTATAATAACTGGCAAGCCTAAGAACCAGTAAGGACATGAAATAACTGGAAGGCTTATACATTAATGGAAAACATTTTTGTCAGTTAAAAGTTAAATAAACCACTTTCCTATGACCCAGTGATTTCACTCTTCACTTTATACCGATAGAAACAAACACATATGTGTAGCTAAAGACCTGTACAAAACTGTTCATGGGAGCTTTATTTGTAGCCAAAGCCTAGATATTACCCAAGGGGCCATAACAGGAAAACAGATAAACAATTTGCAGCATGTTCTTGCAATGGGAAACTACTATGTAGCAAAGCAACTAATGATGTTTACCACACAGATCTCAGGAATACTGTGTTAAGTGAAAGACACATAACAGCACATACAGGGTCAAAGAGATGGCTCAAAAAAAATAAAATAAAATAAAATAAAGGAGCCAGGCAATGGTGGCGCACACCTTTGATCCCAGCACTCAGGAGGCAGAGGCAGGCAGACCTTTGTGAGTTCGAGGCCAGCCTGGTCTACAGAGTGAGATCCAGGAAAGGCACAAAGCTACACAGAGAAACCCTGTCTCGAAAAACCAAAAAAAAAAAAAAAAGGAGACATGTTGAAAGGATATGGGGTTTGGTGGTTTGAATAAGAATGGACTTCATAAGCTCATATATTTCCTTAGTCACTAAGAAGTAGCACTATTTGAGAAGGTTTAGAAGAATTAGGAGGTGTGATCTTGTCGGAGTACTTATGGCCTTGGAGGAAGTGTGTCACTGGGGGTGGGCTTGAAGGTTTCAAAAAGGTTACTCCAGGCCCAGAGAGCCTATCTCTGTCTCTCTGTCTATCTGTCTCTCCTCCCCTCATTCTGCCTGAAGATCAGGATGTAGTGCTCTCATCTACTGCCCCAGTGCCTGTCTGCATGCCCTCATGTTCCCTGCCATAATGATAACAGACTAAACCTCTGAAACTGTAGGTAAGCCCCCAATTAAATGCTTTCTTTTGTAGGAGTTGCCTTGGTCATGGTGTCTCTTCACAGCAGTAAAATAGTGACTAAAACAGTTAGAAGTTAGAAGAGAAAAATACAGGGTAGATATGATCAAATTTCTTTTTATACATGTATGAAATTATCAGGAATAAAGAAAAATATGATTTAAAAAGATAATAAACAAACAAAAAACAGAGTATATATATATATCTATATATCTATATATATATAGATATATATAGATATATATATATATATGTCAGAGAGGTTGGGTAGCAAAAAAAAAAAGCACTTACTGTGCAAGTCTAACAAACTGAGTTCAATCACCAGATAGGAGAAAATTGACTATAGAAAATTATCCTCTGACCTACATATAAGCACCCAGATACATGCATGCCTATATTCATGTACACATATAAGAATAATAAATTCAGCCGGGCGGTGGTGGCACACGCCTTTAATCCCAGCACTCGGGAGGCAGAGGCAGGCGGATCTTTGTGAGTTCGAGGCCAGCCTGGGTTACCAAGTGAGTTCCAGGAAAGGCGCAAAGCTACACAGAGAAACCTTGTCTCGAAAAAAAAAAAACCAAAAAAAAAAGAATAATAAATTCAAAAAGAGGACTTACAGCATGATTGATTCCATTTAGAAGGAATTCAGAAATAGGCAGTACTACTCTGTATGGTTAGAAACCAAAATGGTGGTAGTGTAACTAAAGAAAAGAGTGCACAAGAGAACTTTCTAGAATGATGAAAATGTTTTGCATCCTAATTGGAGTATTGGGCATGTACATTTCTAAGAATTCAACAAACTGTATACTTTGGTGAATTCCATGACATACACATGATCTCATGACAGAACACAGAAATGAAATTCAAAGCAGGAAGATATGGGA